>OX456984.1:264910379-264938720 GCA_949752695.1 Melanostoma scalare | reverse complement strand
AACACCGTAGTTTGCATTCTACACAGCCGTAAATAGAAACATTTCATTTCAAATCGTTTTAAAATCGGGTTTAGTTTGAAATTCTTCAAGAAGTGTCAACAATCGAGTTTTTTCCGAGAGGGATCAGCTTGTGTTGCAGTTTTTTCAACATCCCAAGAAATCTGTTTGCAAATTTCCAGTTCCTGTGATCGCTTAAGAATAATTCTCGAACTGAATGAAAAAAACAAATTCTAAGGCTTGGGTATATTACGAGATTTACATAACAGATATATTTAGTGACTTCTTTGTAAGACTTCGCTTTTACAATTGCTTTGTTGGTCTTTCTCTCGAGTATGCTTTTCAGGAGCTGTCACTAAACTACAAAGTTTATATTTATGGAATCAAGGCTGAACAGCATGGTCTCGAACATTTTGTTCTTTATAGTCTTTCGTGGAAAGATCCTCGTTGCTTTGTTAAAATATTTTTCGACTTTTAAGTCTTCATAGGTGAATCAGCAACGATTCGGCTTCGTTTCATCAACGTATCACTTTCAATCGCTGCTTCGGACTTTTTATTACCTATACAAACGATTCAACTGTCACAGAGAATATTACCAATTGCGGTGTTAAAAGTTTTTATTTCTCCAAAATCTTTCATTTTCACTGTCTGACTGTTACATAGTAGGTTCGAAGTTCAAATCATATCGGAAACATAAGATTATTTTCCACAGGTATCGTCTTTTACGAGAAGTTGGCTTTTTTCCAAGAGTTAAGCCTTGTCATGAAAAGCCTTTTCTTATTTAGCCTCTCGGAATCGGCATTCAATTGTTGATTCATGAAATGCTTTAGGACCCTTAAGTTTCTCTCTGTTTGCAACCAATTTTATTTTAAACCTTTCATTTCTAATCTCAACTTAAAAAAATAGTTAAAAATATAAATTAACAGTCAAGCTGTCTGTTTTTCACAAATGACTACTTCTTTGATGAAAATAGAACGATTAGAGCCCCAACAAAGCAATGAAGTTCTAAAATCTCACAACGAGAATTGAAAAAGAATTTACGGTCACAGTTCGCAAGACTAAAGCAATTTTGGGACATGGTGAAGCACCTTCTCCAGACTAGCAATTGATTAATTAGTTTAGTGATGTGGGGACTGTTGATCTCGACCACAATTGCAGCTGTAGTTGCTCCACAAAGAAAGAGTAAACGCCTTTGATTCAATTGGTAGCACGTAGGATTTTATTTAACAGAACAAAAGAGGATTGCACAAAATTGATTATAAACCAGAAGGGTGAAGTTTTAAATTTTGAAGAAGATAAATTAGCTTAAAGCCAACTCAGCACAAAAAATGGCGGAAGGCCCAAGAGAATATTTCTTAAATGATGTTTTCAAGTTGCTGGTTGGTGAACGATTGATAAATCGATAAACGACAAACGAGTGTTGAATGGTAAAAAACAAATGTACTAGATTTTTTCGAAATGAAGATGGGGAGTCGCACTGTTAACACTTGCACTGTTATCACTCCAGTTCAGAGTCGTGTGAACAAGGACTGTCGTGCAGATCGCTCAAGGACAACTGAAAATTCAGCTGTCGATGCCCATAGTGTTGATGAAAAGCCATAGATTTGTCCACTTATCGTCAGTCATTGGAATCAGGCGTTCCACAGACGATTTTACGCCGAGTATTGTCTCGAACTAGGAGATATTGATGTGAACGAAGTTTATTTGCCAAAAGATGTTGTTACGTGCCACTACCACAAAAGCAACAATACCATCGATCTTTTCTGAGTGAAGGACCTTTATCGTTTTAGAGAGGTTCTGTGATTTCACACATTTAGACTCTTCATGCGGAGAGATGATTCAAGATCTCTGACGCAAATGTACAAAATTGTGGTGAAAAATTTCATGAAAGGAACTTAGTCCTGGAAGCGTGAAGCCATTAAGCTGATACTGTTTTTCATTATAAAATGCTTTACTTTACCATGAGTATGATTTCATGATTTCCCTATACCTAAAGTTTATGGTTTTTTTAAATCAAAATAAAATCCGTATTTTGTCTGTGTATAATGTATTTTTACGTAAGTGCTTCCACTGATCTCGATCTAGGCTATTCTAATTTCAGGCAGTTTTCGTAACTCCTCTTTGGTATTTACCACTTTTCCTTATGTCTGAAATTTCTTCTCTCTGTTCGCTAGCATTCAGTTAAATATTTAAATAATTTCATTCTTACACGAAATTGAACAAGTTACAGATTCAACCAAGGGTTACAAAAAAGCTTTGGCATGCCACACAGGCGGTTCATTAGTGTGAAAGAGATAATTAGGAGATTTGTGATTCCTACGAGACCATAATGCTCTTGATGAACCAAAAAACAAAAGACGCTGTGATCTAGCGAATTTCTCTCGACTATACCTTTGTCATGAGTACACAGAATTTTTTCTGATTCTGAACATCTAATCGAGTAAGTGCTTTTCTTGGTCGTAAAAGGATAAAATGAACACATTTATAATGATTCAATAACAAGAAAGGTATCGCGAATGATATTTAAATATTTGCAATGCGGACTTAAACTCGTTTTTTTCGTTAACTCAAAAATCGCTAATGAATATTGTCATTGCAAGGGTCCTTAGAACAACCAGAACCAGCGTACCTTCCAATTATTCTCTGTACCATAAATCTGTAAATACTCTACTCTTCTACTCGTTATTTCAAAATTTTCTATTAATGGTCATCTTTTTCTAATATGTTTTGCTTGAAAATGTTTTATGATAATGAGCTCCACTGCCCTAGACTATGTACTAGACATAGACAAAAACATGAAATTGGTATCGATTTCCGTGTTCTGCATTTCCTATTCAATTCTTATATACCTACCTGCTCTATTCTTTAGCTCCAAGTAACAAGTACCTAGATACCTGTCCAACTCAACGCTACTTCTATAAAAGCCCTGTGGACACAATGCTCAATGAGGTCGATGCACCAAGCTTTTTCCTATAGTAACTAATAAGTACATACCAGCACACAAAAAGATATGTTTTCAAAGTAATCCATCGTAAAAAAAGGAATTCCTTTTGTTTCATTATCCTTACCGGCAAGCATGATGAATTGCATCCTTACATTTTTTCTTTTTTTTTTCCTATTCATCGGTTTTTTGTTATTGCAAAAAAGAGAACGCATGTCCCAATGCAATGATTTCTTTTTTTTCTGCTATGGAAGTGAATTCTATCACACAAGCTGTAGGAGGAGTTGAGAGCCGTACACAACAACTGAAACTATCTATGCATTATATAGTTCGTCCTTTTTCTCACATTTTTTTTTTTGTTTTTTCGACATTTTACTCTGTTCTCTCACACTCCCGAAGAGCAACAATGCACAAGGGCCCACAGTCGACGGGCGTTTGGCAACCGTTTGGGTATGAGTGGGCTTTGGGAACTCATTTTCAATGCGCGCACATCCATCTCCATGGTTATGTCAGAGCAAGGACTCTACCCATTATCCATATCCATGCCTAGAGTATCTAGTCGTCAGTGCTATAGCTTATAGAGTAATAGTTGTGGGTCTATAGCCTTGAATGGATGAAGGATGAGCAGAAAATGAATCCGCATGCTTGCAACTGTATTTTGCAACAGGTATAACATTCCGTTTAATATGTAGATAAAGTTGGCAACATGTTGTTAGCCAATGCCAGCTACTTCTCCTACCATTTTTAATGTTTCCATGTTGGCGTCCTTTTTTTATGTGATGTTCGTACTAAATAACTTTGTAGGGAGTAGGTTTTGAAATAAATTTATACTCAGTGCACATGCAAACCATTTTGAGAGAGGATATACGAACAAAATCCATCTAAAAGAAGGAACTTTTCAAATGAACTGGATATTTTTTTGAAACTCCTTTACTCTTTTGAATCCAAGTACCTATGTTAAAATATTTAAATTTTGGGTATTCGAACGGTGCTAAATTTAAGACGAAAATTGCTAGCTCGGTCGAATAAGGCTTGGTTTATATATACTACTCTAGCCCCCTCTGGGAGAAATAAAATTCTTGTGACTTATTGTTCGTTTAGTTGCAATATTTCTATTTAACAAGCCACAAACAGTAGCGGTTGGGGTATATCGAGGTTTTTCTAGCTATAAATGATAATAAGCAGATAGCAGTACCATAACAATCGATATCGTCCTTTTGAACCGAAGCCGATTCCATAAAGGCGAACAAAGTCAAGGTTACTCAAAAATGCTTTCTAGTTAAACGACTATCACTCCATTGAATTAGATCATTCCATGGACCTGGAATTTCCTTGTTATTTTACATTAACACCTACTCACTCATACTTCTTTTTGAACCAAAAATAAAGCTGCTCTCTGATTAGGTGGGTACGGAAAAGCTGTTCGACCTGCTTTCAAAAAACAAAAATTTACTTATTTTGGATTAACAAAGCAAAAAAACTAAAATATATACTGTCCTTTGCTTGAGTCCTCAAGGGACATATGAGGTCCTTGGCAACGACTAAGCTTAATATTTTGTCTTCGGAAAAATCCTCCTTTTTTTAATATTTTTTTCATCCAAAATTTGCATACCTGCTATGAGATCTTTTTTAAAAAGCGTAAACACTCAGGAACAAAAAAAAAAAGAAAGAAAAAACAAGAACTTGACAGTGTGGCGGGCTGATTCCCTTGGGTGGATTTCTAGACCTTTTTTCTTCCGTCTCCCATACCGCTACTGTCACCATAAGAAGAAAACTTTTAATGATGAAAAGCAAAAACTTTTAGGACTCTCCCACTCTCTTGTTAGCCTGTTTCTCGTCTCGTTGATGTAAAACTTCCCGGCCAAACTGTTTACGCTTAGCAACGTTAAATTGTATTGATGATGCTTTTGCGACTTTCAAGAATATTTAAAGTGTATATCTGGAACAGGAGAGTGAAACGGAATGTATATCTATGGGTGTCGTGGAATCTTATACTTTTCCACGAAAAAAAAGTTTTGCGTAACAAAAGGTGCAGAATGCAAAATGGTGTTTGTTGTGAAATCCTTTTTTTTTCATTCCTTTTTTGTTGAATCCCTTCGAACAAGATGAAGTTTTGCTATACTACACTTACCCACATCCTTGAGTTAAGAAAACGAGAAAGGCAGAAGGAGCAGCGTTATTTCACACACCCAATCGTGTATAATTCGACGTAGGTGTGAGAGATGGAAGGTTTCCTTTTTAAAAGTGTGGGAAATCAATCGATAGTTAATGGAAAATCGTTATTAATGGCAAAGTTTCATGGTACAAAAAAAAAAAATGAACAAAAAGTTGTTGTTGTCACCCGCTACAAATTTTTTGTCCTTTCACGATTGCGATTGTATTTGTCTCGGCAATAGTTTTCAAGTGGAAAACAGTTTTCGTTTTTGTTTCCTTTACTCTACTCAATTTTCCAAAGATTGAATATGCATTGAGAGAATATGCAACAGCAGTGCAGAATGACACAAACAATGAACCCCTCGAGGGCGATGTGAAACATGATAGGATTGAGTCAAGTGTTAGTTAAGTTGTAAGCTTATTTCTATTGTGTTGCCGTTTTATTTTTCTTTCTTTTTTTTTTTTTGTGATTTTCTTTGTCAAGGACTAAGAGGACTATTGTGTGCTATTAGATTGTTGCAGTTTTTTTTTTTGTTCTTTATTTGATGACAGGCTATTAAGATGGATTACAATGAAATCGGGAGAAATTGTTCATTTTCACAAGAGGGTTCCTAGAAGCATTTGTAAGAAATTTCTTGTTATCTCGCGTTGGGCGCCATTTTATTCTATTACATACTTTTCTTTTTTGTACATCGAGAGTATGCTGATGACTTTGCTTTAAGTAGAAATTTGATGATCTGTAATGAACAATGTTGGTTTTCATATAAGATTAAGCATAGAGTTCCCTTTTTGCGCCTCCATCCAGTGTATGGATTTAGTTAAGTAACTCAAAATCACGTTTGTATTGAAAAAAGCTAGACTAAATATTGCCTTTAATTTAAAGCCAACAAGTGACCAAAAACAATCAACATAAAACCATTTTTCCTTTTATGATTTGGATTTATGTAAGCATTTCCTTTCTTAATTACATTGGTGCTACAGTCTGAGTCGAACCAGGGCCTCAACCAACATGCTTCTCCAGCCAGCTCGGTTCCTAGCTAGCTGCCTCCAGTTTTGCACGTCAAGTTGGTTGAGGTCTACTCCTAACTGCGTGCGCCACCTGAGTCGCGGTTTTCCTCTACTGTGCCGTCCCTCGGGATTGGATTCGAAGCAATCCCTTTCAACGTCCGTTGATTTTAAATCTTATTTCTCTGAGGTGGCTCTGATCTACTAGTTTAAAGGTGTGATTAAGCTGTCCCGATAGCTACTAAAAAGAACAAACTAAACGTGACATGCTATTTTCCATTCGCTGTCATTTTGTTCGTTGTTATGAAGACAACTTTCTCTATTAGCCGTTAGGAATCGGCAGAAAACTGTAGTTCCCCTTCTTTTTTTAAATTCTTGAGATATCCGAGCTCAGACCAACTATGGGAATTTGATAATGCTTTATTTTTATAATCCGATATTTAGCGAAATATTCTCTTCGATGTTGGAAATGATGTTGTAAGGTTTGGCCCAGTGCTTTTAGTCTTCTAATTGGTGATCTGTTAATTCTTCGGGTGCATCTTTTTCTGCGTCACGATTGCAGCAAACGAATGCGACAAATTGAAAAACTGCTTACGCTTTCATGTTGGGCGATAACTGAAAAACGACTAAGAGTATTGTACTTAAAACAAGCACTTTTGAGCTACAACTACCATCAGAACAGTCTTCAAATGAATTGAAATTGATTGATACCTTTTTTATGATCTCTAGAAGGGCGCCAGTTTTAATAAAATATGTTTTTTGTTCCCAAAGGTTCTAATGAGATTGAACACAAGATTTTTTGGACATGTTGACTTTTTAAACACAAAATTGTGGTTGTTTGGATAGTTGTGTTTAATAAAGAAATTGTACTAGTGCCACTTGCTGCATTCGTTTCACAAAAATAAATATTTAAAGTCCTATAAGATACAAAATTTCAACATCTGGTTTTGTACTTCAACCTTATCAACGTATGGCTTATTGCGCCAAAATATCCGATGATGTCATTACCACAGCTCTCTGAACTAGTTTCACGTTGGACTGGCGCCCAACGTGGAATTCAACAGTTTTTGTCCTTCGTTGTAAGCCTTGTTTCTTCTATTTACCTAAAACATATCGATTATGTCCCTAAAAACAGAATATTATGGAACTCATAAAAGGGTTCATTTTTAATGACGAAATCGGTTGATTGTGGTGCCCTTAGCGTAGCCTTATGAGGATGCAATCCCATAAACATCAACAAGTGTTTTTCACTGGTACTGCAAATCGTGAGCAATCAGTATGCCGTCCAAGAGTTAATGCCATGAAAAGGGCTTTCTAACTTTACTTTTGGGATCGGCGTTAAAGCGTAGGTTCTTGAAATGCGTTAAGCGCGAGGTTTCCATAGCTCTGTAACGCCATTTTATTGATTTTATTTATCAGTTGATGAACTAATTATATTGAGAAAAACGCTATTGAATTAGAGGATGTCAGTTGGAGATATTGGCAAAATACCGCCCATATCCGTTCTTTTAACTTTCTCGCAAACGAAGCAAAATTTCAATGTAATTTTGCAGAAAACAAGATTTCCCATCAATTCTTTTCATTTAATTAAAAATTAGAAAAAATTTTCATTCCAAACGTCGAAGTACTTCGGAAAAAAACATAATTTTTCAATTTCTTAGTTTTTATTTCATTTTCTTTAAAAAAAAAAAAATATTGATATTTATGGTGTTTTGAAAACGGTGAGAAATAAATTGACTCGATTGGTAGACCTCGCAATACAATTTTTTTTCTTGCCTTGACTCAAGCTATTCGTCCTGACATTTTGTCGTGTCTAGTACAAAACGTCCTGTATATAGTTTTCTTTCAAACGCTCTATCAGGGAACATTCTACGTTAAAAATTTGACAGAGATATGGCCGTTAGATCATAAAAACTTACCGTCGATATTTTCTATATAATTAGTTCCTTAACCGATCCTGCAATATAAACCCACGCTCTTTTGGGTTCCTTGAAAAATGACATAATCAATTGCCTTTGTCACTTAAACTTCACAGCATCTCTGTAATCAGCATGCAACACATCCAGAATGTGACTTCAATATTGTTCCACCATTTCGTCCTGCACTAAGTTTAGACAGACCACTTGTATATTCTTCTTATTCCACTCAAACACACATTGTCCATGCACATGCACAGCACATACAATTTTATATTTTAAATAAAATTTGAAATGCCTGCATTTAGAAGTCGAAATACAAAAATATTCAAAATAAAACGTTAGCAAAATAAATACACGACTGAACTCTCTTAGATCTCAATTACTACGTGATATGAATACTAAACAGCATTCAAGTAGCAGAAAACATTTCGAAACGACTAGATCGCATTCGATGAGCAGCCTCAGAGCACACACATAACCTCATGCTTACCTATACCCTGTGAAAGTCTTGTTATTCATGTGTTGATTCCTTAGTTTATTATCGGAACAGATGTAATTAACATGCACTCTGCTAAAGCATACGTGTGGAATGTGGTTCCTTAGATTAAATGTTGATCTAGATCCCAACCATGAGGCAACAAGCAGCAACAAAAAAAAAAAACAACTTTCAAAAATGCATAGAAAACGACGCATGAACGAATTCCAATTTATTGAGTAAACATGCGAGTCCTTGGTAAAGAAAGCTCAGGCAAAGGATAACTCTCGGGAGTAGGAAACACAATAAAAAAGAAAACTTGTTCGAGTTTTGTGCACTTTTCATTCAATTGAACCTAACAGAGTGGAAAATCACAAGAAAGGATAAGAAAACTGATTTCAGTTCAGCAAGGATCCATGGATAGTCGAGCATAGGAAATGTTATACTTCCACACCGGGAGCAGCCCACACAAAAAATTGGAATAAAAAGGCTTTCGTAGATCAAAAGAAAAAAAAATCATCATTTGGTATAGGTACCCGTAACTTTTGGGACTTTTTTTCAATTAAAGTATCACCCGCATATTTTTCTCTCACCCGAATGAGTCGCAAAAATATTTCCTCTCTTTTTATTTTAATTTAACCACTATGTGCGTATGTGTGTGTGTGTGAGTTTAGGTTCAAAGCTCTTACTCTATTGTGAAGACCAGCATTTTTTTCGGCTTCGGTCCGGCGCTTTTTTTCTCATATTTTTTGTAGGTAGGACTGAGGTGAAACAAAAATTTGCATATAAATGAAGGCATTCAAATGCGACTTTAGCAGTCCCCGTCGGTCGCTTTGTCAGTTGGGACGATATAGCTGCCAGGACTGTATTGTTGTTGTTCTTGGGTATAAAAAATAATATCCCCAACCAAGCGGAAGGTACATACATAGAAATACATTAAAAAAAAATTGTTTTGCTATGTGTGGGTAGAAAGAAGATGGACAAAGGCCCTTAAAGGCCGACAATTCTTGGTTCCAGCTTTTTTTTTTTTATTTATTTTCAACTAAAAGGTGAAACTGTCGGTTTTAGGGCAGAAAGAAGGGATGATAGTGTTGTGTCCACGTTTGGTTGCGGTGAATTCATTAACTACTTTTTCTTTTATTTATATTTTACTCAAAGAACAAATTAAAAACGAAGAAGGCAAACGAACATAAAAAAGGGTTCACCTTATTGTGCCAAAGAGTACACAAAAAAGGTGACTTTTGTGTTTGCTTGCAAGAGAATATTCGTTTGACGTTTATAGTTTTGAACTTTAAGCATTTGACGTTAAAAACTTTGCGGTGTGATGAGAGCCCGACCGTTAAAGTGGTGGAGATGGGAAGATTTTATTTTCGTGTCTGGAAGTGTTTAAGCCATTTTATTTTTGTCGAGTACATATATGCAGACTTTTTTAAATGGATTGAGAAGAGTTGGAAAAGGAAATTTAATTGTTTGGAGTTCTTTGTCGTAGGGTGTTGAAATTAATTCATTTGAAGCTAAGTAAAAGCCAGACCCGGTGAGAGTAATGAATTTTTTTTGAATTTATTACTTGGCTTGGTTTGTGATTTAATTAGTTAAAGCAGAGACTTTCTAATGGAATTCCTTTTATAAACTTTTTGAAAATTGATGTTGAATTTTTTTATTCATAGGCTCTCTCTTAGATGGGGTCTAAGACTAAGGACTAAATGATACGTGTCTGATGATTTGATATTTGGATATTGCAAAGTGGTTTCGTTGGGAGATTTCATTTTTTTTCATGTCTTTGAAAAGCTGGAACACTACCACACAGATACCCACAGAAGTACCCTGCTGCTCTGCGATTTGGAGATATGAATAGCTTTTTAGTCGATCCTATCGAGTTGAAGATTATTGTGTACGTGCGTTGTATTATTTGTTTTAGAACAATGCCTTGAATGTAACCGTTTCTGGTATACTAGATATACAATGAGTCTATTTTACCGTGGGTGGCTTCGAACCTTTGCTAGAGAAGGAACTCAATACAGCCAAGGCTTAGTATATGAAACTCTTTAACAAATACTTTCATATCTTAGAGACTTACTGCCATGTGTAACATGTTTAGAATAGCAGCGCAAAAGAATATAGTTTCGTCAAAAGTGGCGCCCGGGAGAGAGACTCATCTTAAATATGTTCACAAAAAGTGAAATGTCTTACAAAGCGTGCGTAGCAACTAGAGCATAGTGAAGAGAAGGGTCTTGATAAGTGCCCGGAAAAGGACCTCATCTGAGATAAAATCAAAAAAAGGTTCTAAAAATTGTTATTGGTAAAAATATTGGTTTGTGTGATGAAATCGGCTGCTTTTATTCCACGTCAAAGGGATAAAGTGCTGCAGTGAATACGAGCATATGCAATGTGATGTAGTCTCAAGGTGAATCGACACTGTGCCAGGCTGCAAGCGGATCCCCTTCAACCGGTTGGCCCATTGTTGCCATTCGAAACTGTGTGTAAAAACCTTTAGAGCGCATCTCTCCTTGTGAAACTTTTCAAGAAAATTCAGAGCAAACATAATTTTTCCTGACATTTTTTATGAAGATATCGGACACCTATGCTAAGTGTGCTGCTCCGTATCCGATAGAAGCCGCAGTGAAAAAGGATATTGCGTTTTGAATGGCGCTCGGAATAGGACTTTACTTGAAATTAGTGCAAACTCTAACAAACTACTCAACATATCTTAGGTGATTTATCACAGCTTCAACTATTGCCACCGGACCAAGAGGATTTCAGGAAAAATTTTCTAAAGGGAGCCCGGTAGAGGACCTCATGTGTGATGTGTCACATAATTTGAAGTGTTTTTATGTCGGAAATAATTTGACAAAACAACGAAAAATGTATTCCTCGAAATTAGCGCTCTAGGAAATACATAGTGACGCTACATTTTGTCCTGATTGGCGCCCACATCGAAAAATCATATGAACTACAGCGAATTTTAATGTTCTCATATTATTCTATTTTGATTCGCATCCGGAAAAGGAAAAGGACTTTACTTAAAATTAGTGCTTACTCTAACAAAGCAAACTCTTTTATCTTTGGTGATTTATTACAGCTATGGCTATTGCAACCAAACCAAGTAAATTTGAGCTTTAACTTTTAAGTGGCGCCCGGTTGAGGACCTCAAATGTCACATAATTTGACGAAAAAGTCGAAAATTAATGTTTTTATGCCTGAAATAGTTTGAAAAAATTACGGTAAATCTATTTCTTTAAACCCGTGGCATAGGATATACACAGTAACCTTTGCATTGATTGACCAGCAAGGTCATTTAAATACTGTCTGAGCAATATCGGATCACTCTTTGAAATCAAAGGCAATGTTCAATCATTTTTCACAGGCATCTTAACCGCAACTTGAGTAGTGGTGGTTTTAAAAGCGTATTGAGGTCGAATATTATTCGCATTAGGGCGGTTTTATATGCACGATAAATTGGGATCATGGTTAATATTTTCGACTGAGCGTTGATTACGATGATGCACAGGCGTTACGACATCACTTCAAATTTATACATAGTCTTACCGATTGCTCGCGTCGGCGTCGGCGGTCGATTGTGACACCCATAATCATTGCCTAATGACCGAAAAGTGCCTACATTTGAGTCACCTCTCTTGTCGTAAATTTCAGTAGCTATAGTCTGTCTTGTGAAGAAAATGTCATAACAGCTCAAATGAATATTATTCTATGATGATACTATTCGATCGACCTTTTTCCTCGTTTTGCTAGAAACCGAGTTAAAATCGGTAAAAGGTAAAGTGACTGGACGGAACATTACATTTTGGTGAGAAGTTCATTAAATATTTTGGTCTTGAAAGCGGAAGCCTGGACTCCAAAAAAGAAACCATTATTCATAAAATGAAATCACTGTCATCCTATCCACAACAATTATTATCTTCACCAGATTTCAAAAATCAGAATCCGCAGTAACCAGAACTTGAGGACATACATTGCTTCTGACTTAACGAACAAGAAAAAAAAAATTAACTTACTCAACATCCTGTTGTCCTTAAAACGCTCGTTAAATCCGCGCTTAAGAGGCTTAAAATATATACAAGTCCCATGTCCATTTTAATAATTACCAACACTAAAAGTGGCCATTTGGCGCCACATTTATCTCTCTACAGCCTGCAATCTGCTTAACAACTATGCCCATTCGCTGCATAACCAAAGAGAAAAAAGGTCCTTAATATTTACGATTTTTAATATGAGCCCGAAGAATTATCGCGCTTGAATGGGAACGAAAAAAAAGACAAGAAACCGTCATAAGGACTATATGGACCTTGCAATGAATTTATAAAAGAAAACATTCACGCCAAGAGATATCTCTCACAAGACAACGGCGAAAAAGAGCTCAATACATATAAAAATAAAAATAAACAAAACAAAAGCACATCCCTGATACGGTGCGGCGCGGCGGTAAATGAATGAAGAAGAAGAAGAAGAAGAAATCATCGCCAGTAAAAAGAAAGGAAAGCTGGGATGAAAAAAAATTGCTTAAGGAGGATCCGGCGGAATGTGTTAGTAATTTATAAATTGCATTCCGTTCTGTCACTTTTCATTTAGCACTTTGATATATGAGCAATGGCGTTTGGGAATTTACAAAAAAAAAAAAAGTTCTCTTAATACATAAAAAAAGGGAAGAAGGGAAAACAAACAGACGCGGGCGGGAATGGCAACGGCACAAGGAAATGAAGAAAAATGTTAAAACTAAGAAGCTGTAATGGTGAAGTAATATTACACGCCCGGCAAGACATAATACTGAATTGAATGGGTGTTTTTAGAATCAGGGGATAAATTAAAGCTGAATGATGTTAAGGATGTGAGTTCCTTGGATATTTCCTTCTTAACTGTGATAGAAAGTTCTTTTAGCAAGGGAAATATAAAAAAGTGTTTCGTGCCTTTATTTTTTTTTTTTTTTTTTGTATTTCTTTATAAAAATTTATAATTCCGAAGTATGTGCGTGAGGTACACGAGATCAAGTGTAAACGCGTGTGTGACCTAGACCTGGTTCATATTTGCCAACCAGTGTATATATACAAATGAAGGATGGGGATTTCAATTTATTATGATTTATAATCTCTCCGTGACTTTCTTATCCCCAAAACGAGTGGTACTCAAGAAGGAGATTAAAAAGTTAGATGGAAAGACACCGAGGAAAGAAAGCACTTCTATTCTACGTATTTTCTTTTTGATTTTAAAAATTGTTCGTGAGGCGTGAGCGTAAGGAATTCTTTTTCTTAAATTGATAATTGATTGTTCTAACAAGGAGCTAGGGAGGAGGGAAAGTGCTTTTCTGTTTTAAAATACTTCGTCCTTTGTAATGCTTGGGAAAGATTCAAGGGAATCCCGGATTAATATATAATTTTAACAAGAAGTGATCTCACGCCTGTAAGTGTCAAATGGTAAAAGAGGTTTACTGAAATCAAACAAATGTCTTTCTACCAGCAGATGAATATTTGGCATCACATACCGCGTCGGAAAATGCAAGTGTCTTTTATTTTTATCAATGGTGGTGACCACCATTGCTTTTCTCTATTTATGTTAAACCCCTGCGAGTTTATGAAAACTAATGCATCCAATTTCGAGACAGCTTCATTGTTTTGTCATTCGACCACTTAATGAAAACTATCCAAGCATGAAAATTTGTCTTTGTAGCTTTAGTTCACAGTCCTCGAAGTAGGTACGTAACTGCTCTTAAATATCATAAAACAAAGAACATGTCAAACTATTGCTTTTTTAAATAAATTCTACCGTAATTATGATGTATGCTTAATGAACAGTAATGAAAATCGAATGCAGCACAATAGACTCTCGAAGATATGTTGAAGAGTCACTGCACTAAGGCTGTTCCTTAAGTGTTCTTAAAGTGGTCCACATGGAAACAATAAAACATCACCAAATCAAAAAAAAAGGCTTTGAATCAAAGAAAAAAGGCAACAATTTAGGACTAAAGGCGTTTTTCTTAGAGTCAAAGCTGCAACGCTTTTGAATAAAAATTGAACGAAAACTCCATTTGAAGTAAATGCTTTTTGACAATGATTTAAACGAGAGGAGACCTGTAATTCTAAAAACTATTAGCTCTGATTTAATTACGGATGGCTTTTCTTTTAAATGCTTAATGACCATAAGTGAAAGACAATGTGCATTATTTCTAAATGAAATTCTTCCTTGAATTTCAATCGAAATACTCTGAAATCAAAGCTTTGATTCATTCAACCCATTGCGCTTGCTGCTTTATTTTAAGTATGCATGCATTTGATTCAAAAGCGACACCTTTTGCTTCAAATACTTCACGAATTACAATTAAATAAGGGTCGTATTCGATTTGAATCAAATATGTCTTCAATTAGTAATCGCGCATTTGGTAATTTTCAGTATAACCAAACTAGATAAATTGAAAAAATTTAAATAAAATAACAAATTTGTTCAATTAAAGTGGCATATTTTATTTATTTTTAAAAAAGCGTTATTAATTAAACATATACATTATTCATAAAACTTAAAAATACTTATTTCTAACAAATGTTTTGCCGTTGCTTTGCTGATTAAGATGGAGGGGTGGAGTAGTAAGGCTGTCAATATCCTTTAGAAGGATTTTGTTTATTATTTCCCCAACTTCAAAAGCTTGGAAATGTTTATTGAATTGCTTAATTTTTAACTGGTAGCAAACGATAAATATTAGTTTATTTTTATAAATTATATCAACTATTTTATATAATTGAAAATTGGAAAGAAAATCGGCTAAATAAAAATTAGTTTTGTATAAAATTCCCTTGTAGGTCACATAACTCGCTGTTTTTATACTTGGTAGTTCTGATATTGCAAAATCGATTTGTTGAAAATAATCTTTACTAGAAAAACTATCGCTTTTGAAATGAGTGACATCGAAACATGGTTTGATTCCATTTTTAAAACGAGTTAGAAAATAGGAGAATTTTAAAGAAACTTTAAAAAATAATAAAAAGGAACAATACTTACCATATATTTCACTTCACTTCACTCGTTTAAAGAACTTGACTCTTTTATTACGAATACGCGAATGCCGCTATACAGATTTCAACAAAGAAAACTGAAGTTCAACTGTTGGTATAGAAAAGCGTTTTCGTTTGCTTCAAATGTGTTTTTACTTTAATTTTAAAGTATTTTAGTAACGAAAATGCAAATGCAGTTTTTTTTCAAAAATTGAAGCGTATTCTCGTTTATTTTTAATACGTTTTCTTTTGATCTAAATTCGAAAAACTAAGATTTCGATTCAATGAAGTGAACTATTTAATTCAAAAGCAAAAGTTACTTATCTGCTTTCGCAAAAGCACTTTGTATTTGAAACAAACTACTTTCAATTTAATTCAAATGTGTTACTTTAAAAACGCCAACGACTGCAATTTTAATGCTTTCCCACTTAAATATCGGACACAGTTTTTCCCTCAGTGTACGAATAAAGGGAAATAGCCAATTGTTTAACACGAAGAGAATTTAGTGTAGAACTAGTCAGAGGGCATAAAGAAACATTTTTGCGTTGAGTGCAGCGTTGACCGAAAAGGAGAGAATTAAATAATAATTAATAAATGTAACACATAAGCTATTTGCCTTCTAGCTGTTTATTTTTGGGTCACAGGTTATTTTGACAATGTCACCTGTGTTCCGCTCGAAATTTTGACCAAAGTCGGTTTTATACTTTCGCGGGGCAAACTGAGTCGCTTTTCACAGCCCAAACAATTGTTTCTTTTTTTTTTTTGAAAGAAGTTTTGGCCGAAATGAAGTACCCTACGCAATTGGCCGTCTCGTAGCTATGATTTGACCTCCTTTTTGTGTGAGGAACAGTGAAGGACCAATCTTATGACAATAATCTAGAGACTATTCTAGCTTTTAAGACAAATACCATTAAAGTTGTCGGTTAGCTACAGCCTTAAACTACTAGGAAAGTCTTGCAAATTTGGATTAGCAGAATGCTCTAGGCCCCGGGGTCACCGCTCTGTTGCCTCACCCTATGCATGTAAATATATGTAAACTGTTTTCTTGAAAAGGCTTTTCATAGGTATATAGATATTACCCGTCCCTGTGACGTACCATGCATGTCTACGCAGGAGTTTGAGGCTTGAATACCAGAAATATTCCATTGTATCTCCATGGGTATGGCCTTTCTCGACGAACTCACAAGTCCACCGAGAGTGTACACTGCCGTGGAAACCGCTTTCACTCTTAGCAGTACGAATTCGACACAAAATTTATGTACTTTAAAAAGGGTTATTTATTTAATTTTTAGGTTGAAGAGTGAAAAATGAAATAATTTAAGTGTTGCATTAGTACTTTCAAAATTACTACTTGAACCTAAAGGCTTGATGCAACTTTTTATGAATTGCAGATAAAATTGATTGTCGTACGGGAGACGTCCTGTATCTATTGATGTATATCGTGTTGCAGTTCAAAACATTTGTTTTAATTAAAAAAATAAAAAAATAGGGTGACACAACAGAGCGAGGAGCCCCAGGGCCTAGCGCATTTCTCACAACCATGCCTTGTGAGGGAATGGAGGGGACCTACAATTTACAGTCGGTTCCGAATACTTTGTCGTAAGCTTGTCGAGAAAGCGATTTTAATGGCAATGAATTTACTAACTAAGGACTTGCCAATTCCTCGCGAAAAGCGATATCAGTGGAAAAACATTTTTGTCTTTGTTGGGATTCGAACAACGAATCTCTGGGTTAACAGACAAACACTAAGCATCACGCCACAGGTTCCACGTTTGGTTTTACTTTACTCCTTTGAACTTATACTTATTGAGGAAGTTTTTTTCCACCACCTCAAAACTCTAGAGGTCAGATTAGGCTCAAGTATTTGACAGCATAGTCTTTTTCATACCTTGCTCTGGAAAATGTGTTTCTTTTCCTTGGTAGCAAGAGCTTCATTGGAGTTATTGTCAGTCTATAATCCCTCGATTGCGTTCATGAATACGAGAAAAACCTTACACATTTTTTGGCAAATCTAGTCCTATTTTTCAAGGACATGTCCAATTTGCCTCACCACCATTGTTCATTCATTTTTTTTAACCCCTTCCTCTTTTCCTCCTAAATAAATGATGAAAAGTTCTATTCTTCGTCCTTATAATAGCTGATATACAAGAACAAAACACATCACATACGTCACCCAGCACCAACTCAATATCCATTTTAACAAAGGCGTCCACTTCACCATAGCGAATGTTTGTGGCTCAAAATTATTAACTACCACCTAATAATTCAATTCACCAAAATTTCAACTCACTGTAATTTATCAACGAAAAAAAAAATCATAATAAATAAAGAAGAGAAATAATAATAATGGAAAAACGCGTGGGTTCTTTTACATACATTTATACATTTGCCGCCCGCTTAACCACAGGCCAGAGGAAAAAACTTCCATGACAAAGTGAAACCTAAAATGATACCTCAGTGAGAACCACATCACAGAGACCGCTTACAAAAACGCCAGAAGCGTTATTGTTAACCGCCCCTTTTACCCCATCAGTCTAAATGCTCCACGCTGGTTTTTGCTGATGGTTATTCCAGAATCATTAAAAAGTAAAAGTATTCTTTTTTTTTTATACATACGAGTATGGATAGATATAATGTACTTATGTAAAGAAGACCTATATATTCGTACTCTGCCACGCAGAATGGTTTTGTAGAATTGAAATCGTTTTCACGCTTCTGAATGTAAGGGTGCGCTGAGCACTACCAACATTCGGCCCCCCGGAAAAAAAGGACACATACATATGAATAATGAATGATAACACGTAAGTAGTATTATTTAATGCTATCTCTCTAGGATTTTTTCTTCTTTTTCCTTTTTTTTTTTTTTTTTGAGGGATTGATCTTTCAGAGTTGGAGTTAGAGATTTACCAAAATAATATTATACAACCATACATAGACATCTACTTGCTATAGTGGGTTGAATTGAAAGGCTGGGCCATGTGAATCCGACCGCATGTGCCATTGTGCATATTAATTTCAATTCCACTTCACATACTGGAATTGTTTTTTGTACTGACACCGCATATGAGTCTATTCTAAACGCGTGTTGCTATGATGGAAGGAATTTTCGGCATTTCAATTAGAGTAATGTTAGTTATTGAAAGAAATATGAATGTGAACCGTACTCGTTCAAACACCTGCGCGATAAGGGTAATTCGACGAATATAAAAACAAAAGTGTCAACATCGAGAAAAGTTCTTATCTTATCGTCGACTTCTGTTGTTTTTACTTTTTATGTACGTTTGGGAATAACTTTACGTGGTGTAGGTAGTTAAATAAGGTTTATGGAGGATTTCGAAATTGCTAATTTCAAACGTTAAACCCAATCTAATTTTTTGTAGACACCTCCATTCATCTGCGACCTTAAAACTTTGTTTGTTAAAATTTTCCTATCCTGTGTTGCCTCCCTTCGAATCCAATTTGTACAGATTTTTGAAACGAATTCCTTTTTTGTAGGAGAAGTTTAATGGAACAGTATGTAGAGGCAAAGTCAAAATTGGATCAACAGCTCGATTCTGTCCGACATCACTCATCCATCCCAAGACAGATGGTTCCAGTGGTTCACAACTTTACACTCAACGCTAAAATTGTGATGTGATGTGGTTCTAACCAGCGGCCTAAAACACACAACTATAAGTGGAAAAAATGTCTGTAACACAAAGCTAGAAGTTTGCTTGCTCTTCTACAAGAAGTGTAATGGATATAATCCAACAAATAGTTTTTGACGCGCAGACTTGTATTTTTGTGTTACATGCCCCAGATCACAGCGCTGTGGCTTGTGACTTTTAGGCAGAATCATCTGGTAAATTTCTAACGACTTCCATGAAGATCCTTTACTTTTCGTTGTGGAAAACTTCATGTCAACGCTTTTTGATCCGAAAACCACATACTCAGAAGAAAATTGAGACAGAAAATGGACTAGATGAAGATCTAGCCGTGGAATTTTCTTCTTCACTATCCTCTTCATGTAATAACTAGTCTAAGGAAGCTAGAGTTTTTTCTAGCACTTTTCTAGTGTATTTTGAAGTTCCCTCCATAAATTATTATATCGTTACCGTTTACAACATTGCTTGAATTATCCGCTGGCTGTTTGGTGTTATCCTTGGAACATAAGAGTTTTACCTAAATGTATAAATTCTATGTAAATGAAACCTCGTTTTGAGTGAGAATAAACTATTTGAAGAAAATCACTTCAGGGAATGTTCCCTGCCTACATCAAGCACTTTTAAATAAGCTGAATATTGTGGGTTTCCGGTAGGTGATCTAGGCACAGAGTGTAATTACCGATTGATTCATTATACTGCTCTGCACATGGCTACGAAAACCGTGAAGTTTCTTCCTGTTTCAAATAAGTTGTCTTCCTATCTCTTGTTATTCTGTTTGACTTCTGTCAGTTCGTATTCAACCTTCTGTTCCCATCCTTCACTTTTCTATGTTAGCTGTCAGCACCGAGTTGGATATCGCTTTATTTTGGATTTCATTCTTGGTCGATTTCGGTTACAAAAAAAAATTGTTTTGGAGGAACAAGGTTTTTGGTTTCAATATAAAAAATATGATTAAATCCATTTGGCGGGTGTGGTTTATCATAAATCCTTTTTGTTTGGTAAGGTAACCAGAGTCAATATAAGCAGCTTGGAATAAATTTTAATACCGTAATTTTTACCAGAATTTGTCAGACCAGATAATCTTTTTTGATTAAGAGTAAGAAGAAGTAAAACAAAAACGATCCTTAGACAAAATCTCATGTTGATTCGAATGCACTTGGCAGTTCCCAAGAAAAATATTCCTTAGAAAGAGGAAAGTTAAAGTGACTTTCTTATTTTAATATTTTAGAAGCAATTCATCGTTATATTGATTTTTGAAACAGTTGAATCCTTTCTGCGGACATTGCTTTCAGAAGGATAGAGTTATGAGCAGTCGAGTACCTACATGATTCGTTGCAGGACTATCTTACCTTTAAATTGCAGCATTTCAAGACATTAAAGTGTATTTAATCAGGAAATTTTGAATGTTCGAAGAACTTTGAGCAATGAAGTCTCTCACAAATAATAATCGAGTTTTCTGTAGAAGTTTTTAAGGATGTTTCGAAGTCCAATCATTTCTTTGACTTCTACAAAAAGCTTATTTTGTGGATGAAAACTAAGTCCATTAAGAACAACAACAAAAATAAATTTCTTACTTTGGTGGACATTACGGTGAGGGGTGAAACTGGGCCTCAACCTACATCTTTCTCCAACAATTTCGATTTCGAGTATATACGAGTATAATATACATACCTTTCCAGTTTTGCACTCTAAGTCGGTTTAGATCTTCATTTATGTACATAATAGCGCAATCTAAAACGTTTTGCTATTTCCTTGCAAAATACAACCAAAAACCACGAAGAACTAAAACCATTTTTGCGGACTCTTTCCACAGCCTCACGTAGCATTTAAGTGAACATCATTCAAAACTGTCCAAGCTAAAGAAATGCAACATAAGCTCTACAAAGGGTAAAGTATTGACCCTAACCAATGTTTATGAAACTGCTAATAGCTTGTTTCAATCTTAAACAAAAAATCAACAAAAAAACAAAACATGGTATAGTAGTCTCCTTCTAAGAAAACTTTACACTTATCTCCTTCAAAGCGTTGAGGCTTATTTACGGACCAATAAAAAAATTCCTGATAATATGTCCTCATTTATTTTGAAAATGTAAGAATCATTCTATGGAAACAATATTAAAATATAGAAAGACTAGAACCACCCATATGTGCATTTGCATATTCGCTTCAAGTTTTAAAATACAACTAATTGTATAAGAGATTATTATGCATACAGATGCACTCAATTTTGTGGTAAATGTACCTATTCTTTATGTTCTTTTATCTAAGCCACGTCATCGATCGAACGATGTCGTATGATTTATGTGTTAAATATAACATCATCTTGATAATGTTAAGACCTTTCGAGTCACTTGAATAGTTGTATAAGAATCATTTGTAATAATTCCTTGCACAACGAATGACATCATCATCTTTTAATTTTTTGGACTAAAGCTCTTACAGAAATACGTTTTCATAGTTCAATCGGATGAAGCAAAATACCTACACATAAATATGAAATTTAAACAAAGACCTAGCAAGCCATTTGCAAATAAAGGTGATTGAATATTCCCTTAAACTGAACCTTTTGAAGCCTCCATTCTTATATTTTGAATGTCAGAGGCTATTTAATCAATCTAGTCTTATGGCTTTAATCAGAGTTATTAGGGCGACAAAATTAAGCCTTGTTAATCTACCACTAAGTAAGTAAGAGCCAAGGATGGCCGTGGTGCAGTGGTAGAGTGTTCACTGTTCAGTAGATAGGCCGGACGCGTTCAAATCCCGATCTGAGCATCTACTTTTGTTTCAGCCTCTCAGTTTCATATGGACGCCGCATTTGAGGTAATATGTGAAATCACTAACACCTTATTTACAACTACTGCTACCCAAAAAAAGGGAAGGCTTCTACCCTGGTAATACAATGGACCAGAAATTAGATCAAATCAGATTAGCTTTAAGCCTCCTCTTCTTTTTATAAAAAAAAGTAAGAGCGAACATTTTCTTCGAATGAAAAAATAGAACATGCCCTAAAATTGAACCCTGTTTAACGTCGATTCAGAAAATCGGAGGCTATTTGATAAATCTTACTCTCTGGCTTCAGTCAGTAAATCAGAACTGGAATGGCGACAAAATTAAGATCCGTGTAGCTCTCATCCACCAACCATCAATCATCTCAATGTCTTGGAAGCCTAGCAATCTCTTCTATTCTCTACAAGGCCTTATTTCGTTGGAAAACCTTCGACAAATCTACTACAAAAGTAGAGAAGTCTCATTGCCCAGGAGATATTCAGCTCGATTTCCATCGTTGATCGTTGCAGCTTGGCAGCTGTGATGAGCTCGGACGTCAGTACGGACTTGATACCAAAATGTGTGAAAATCTTTCGACGTATAATTTATGTCTGATCAACTGAGAGAAGAAAATGATATGACAAATCTCTTATCCTGCGACTTTTATTACCTTTGATAAAAGCTATTTGGATCAGCAAGGTTTATCTTCTTTCTTGTCACGAAAATTTAACGACTTTTCATCCGAAAAACTACAAGTTTGTATTCCTAGATTCAAACGGATGTATTATTTTACATAGACCTAAAGAATGTATTTAGCAATAATACAAGAAGTGGACGATACAATTTTTAAGTAAGTTCATAATTTGATGAGTGGAGGTCACTTGTAAATGAATTCGAGGAGCCTACTATGAGAAACAAGATTGAGAGCACAATATTCTTTCTTTAAAATTTAGCCTCATTCTGGTTTCATTTCTTTAGCTACACACTGTTTTCGTCTTGTTTATCTCTTCCTGCATACATCTTCAAAAAGGGAGACCCCCAACCACACAGCCAGGATACAAATTTACTTTTCGCCTTCTCACTCATGTCATTTAGGTTATTTATTTATTTTTTCTTCTTCTTTTTTCGCTTTCGTTTTTTCCTAAATCAGTTTTCGTCTTATCATGTGAATCCCATACTCAGCTTTATCCTTTGCGGCTCCCCTAACTCTCCATCTCTAATACTATCTGGAGAATATTTAGGTGTGGTGATAGTGGTAGTAGCGTGGCAGTGGCGGTGGCGGTGGCGGCGGCAATACTCGTATACATAAAATATGTGCTTCCCACATAAAATGTTATACAAGAGAGTTTGTTAAGGTGTTTTATGTTTTAATGCAGCAGAATTACTATAGGGGGCCCAAAATGATGGTGGTTGTATTTATTACCATCCTTCCTTCGTGTATCCTTAAAATATAAGTTCTTTTCAAAGATCGCACATTGTTTGTCTCGTTCGGGGGTTTTTTTTTTTTGCTTTCTTTTTTAGTGTAAGGTGTACCTGTACAAAACCCCCATCACACCGGCACCGTCTAATCCCAAGCAGGATATGAAATGTAATCAGACAGAAGATGATGATGAAGTAAAAAAAAAAAAATGAAACAAAATTGAAAGTGACATTGCACATGATAGGCTCAAGTATACGTATGTACATTTATAAGGAAAAAAATGTTGTTCACTCAGGAATATTAAAAGAAACCAAAAAGAAAAAAAAACTTAGTTGGGACGTGTGTAAAGGACACACATTTTCCAATTTCAACATCAGAGATGATCGATTTGGCTGTGCATAAATTTCACCTGAAAAGCCATGATTGCCTGATGGGCGAATAAGTATGCGTGTGATACATCAAAATACCTACATCACAAAAGGAAGTTCCTTTCAAAAAGGATTAGAACAGCCCTTACACATTCATGTCTCCTATTTACTCTAACATCGGTTGGTTGTTGGTGTGAAGTTGTCAATAATTGACAGGTGTGGCGTTTGCTTGGGTAATCGAAATTGAAAAGTGGATGAGCCTCTTCAACAAGGAAGGGTTGTTTGGATGGTTCTTCGATTTGCCTATACAACGACCCTTACACAAAATCAGTGTAAAGAACTTGGATGGAAAAATCTGCCCTTCAGTTTTTGGGGCTTTCGCTTTATGTAAGCGCCTTGTTTTCTCAGACAACATTTGCGGTTTGAATATTAAATAGAAAATTGATTGAAGGTATTCCGATTGCTTGACACGAACAGCTATTGACAGACGAATACCTAACTTCAACTTTGTTGTTCTTTTGCGGTGGGGAAATTAATTTTCTTAAGGGGCATTTATATCGTTGGCCACTGTAGAATTATTCAATGCGTTGTACGGAAAAGTTAGCTAAGTTTTCTTCGCTGGCACAAGGAGACATGAAGACGTGACGGTTAGACACTCACCCTTGAGTCAATAGTATTCGTCGATTAGGTTCTGATTTGCTTGATTTTGATACTCTGTTTTGGTTGTTCGTAGCGTAATAGTTCCAAGTATACCTGTTACATGAGAGCTCAAGGTTCGAGTCCTAGAAACATTGCTTCTTGGAAGATATTGCCTTACACGAGAACTGGCAAGTCCTCCGAGATTTATCCCATTTAAACGCTTTCTTACTTGACTTTTTGAATTGGTGAGATTTCATGTCCCTCCATTTCCCTCGAGGTATGTTCAAGTAAAATGCTCTCTGGTCCGCCCTTCTCCGAGCCCATTGCGCCCGCTTATTTTTCTAGCTAAGAACACCCGTTTTATAAAAATGGAAACATTACAAAGGAACCTTTCTGAATATCTCTCAATAGTAAAACACTCAAAAGAACCAATTAAAAAACGATAAACTTCCTTTGAAACTCCATAAACGGCTTTCGTCGCTTTCTTTCAATCGATCTCAATCCACCCCCACTGCACCATAGTAGACTCCAATGTTACTACGAAACATATGCCAACGCCAAATGTGGATAAGAAGAACAAAACGCATTGTCATTTGATTTATCAAGGCGAGGGTGTCAACGCCATAAGGGAAGGTCATTGACATTCTTATCTACTCTCCACACACAAAATGTTGCTTAGAATATACCCTCTAGAAGGGTATTCCTCGTCGATATATCAATTTTTCTCTTATTCATTCTCCTTTTAACCTCCTTCACTCGTCAAACCTTCAAAATATTGGATAAAGCAATGTTGAAAATATAAAAATTGGAAAAATGTAGAAAATGGTTTTTCATCCCTTGGCGAAGGGAAAGAAAAAAAAAATAATATCCAGATGAATGACAGGTTTTTTAAGATTTACTTATATTTTCTCTTCGTCGATACACCAGAGAAAAATAAGAACACCCTAAAAGCACTACTTCAACCCCATCGCCCATGCCACACTGCATTTTATTCCATCACATCGAAAAGGATAAACACTTCGATGTGACATCAAGGTGAGAGAATATTGCTATGAGATGTGTCTGGGACATATCAAAATGGGTCTCAGACTGGTAATCGTATAGTAAATAGCCTCATTCCCACTTGAATTCTGCCATAACATCAAACCCTTCGCCTTCTTTCTCTTTTTAAATATCCACTTAGGAGTCTTTCCAAAGTGCTTTGCCTTTCAAAAAAAAAAAATTGAAAGACCCATGGCCCCATAAAGTATAAATGCAAGGCAAGGACTTTTATATGACCTACCGTATACTCGGTACTATAACATTATATATCCTCCATGGGTCGGTTATTCAACGGTTTTTGTGGTTTATGATAGACCCGCGACGTGGTGTGGATTCATAAAAGATGCACAAGAAATTCTGTGTGTGAATAATCTTGACACCACATAAAATACTCGTACAGATCCGGAATGAATGGCCACAAAAACAGAAATCCTCAACAAAACAAAAAAAATACACGGACACCAACTTTGACACGAAATAAATATATGAGTGAGCAGAGGATAGCGCTCCAAAGGACGAAGAATCGTATACTCGTAATATGACGGCTTTTTGTTTAATGTAAATTTGTGCGAGGCGCATGATGGACCTGTAAAACGGTTTCCATTAAAAATTTATTACAACTGGGATTCTCCTTCGTTGCCCCGTCCATGGTAAGAGTATAGGTATATAGCCACCTTTTACGATGGCTTCACTCATAGCGATGCTATTTTAAATTACATTAGAAAAGATGTTGCTCATCTTGGTTATGAAGACTTTTATTGAAACACGAGAGCAGACTTTTAAGTGGCGCGAATGGAAATAGGGAATTAAATTACCTACTTATATTGAGATTCTCATCCAGATGTATGTAGCACTTAGTTTGATTAGCTACAAGGTATTGAGTGAATATAGACGTTTGCCGTTTTTGTTGTCGTAACAAGATTACGACGGTACCTAAGTGTCTATGTTTGATGTTGTGAAATTTTTGACAGGTTTTCTATGCTACTGTTTATGGTTTATGCCTTGAGGTCGTCGCTGTTTACACAGCTGCTATACTGAGAATTTGCAATTTCTCGAGCACTAAAAATATGGCATATGTGACTTCGGAAAGCACTTACCGATTCCATCAGAGAAGCTCAGCAATGTATTTGATAACTTGATTTAATCACAATTGTTGGCTTTTGAACATATGGTATTTGAAGAAGCTCCAACCCCAAGTCATGAAAAATTATTATGACTTGCGAAGTACCTCGAAAGAAACTTGTAAGCTAATCACCACATTTTTACTCACAAATCTCAAATGAACACGCACAAAGTTGACACACTAGTAGACAGCTAAAACAATTTTTACGCTCACTTTCTAAATAAAATTTTTGAGTTGTTAAAGTTCCGTTGTTATTGGGCGCATTCATCAAAGTTCATTAATCTAACTCTTTTTCGCCTCTGATTGGTAAGTAGTCAGGTATTAAATGAAAAATGAACTTCTGACCGATTAGAGTCTGAATATAGTCAATAGCCTTCTGAAAAGCTGAGGCGAACAGAACCGCTTCCCTCTGATTCACCTTAAAATAACTAAAAAACTTCACTTAACGAGCGTTTTCTTTTAAAAATCGCTAAATTTCTGTTGCATTTTACTTCATTGACTTCTGAACAATTGTGTACATTCTTTATTTTATTCTAACTTTATTTTACATTCACAGTAAATGTTCATTTGAGTTCGACAACAAGTGAACACCAGTAACATATTCAATTGTTGTGCTACTGCTGCCTCGTTTTTTCGTATAATATTTGCAGTAGCCTCCGTGATTGATATTTAATTAGTCCTAGGAGATGATTATCGTTTATTCTAAGGCTTTCGATATCTTCCTCATTGTAGTTTGCAAATTCTTTGTCCAAGGCTTCAAAGAGTCGGTTCGCAACCGTTCCCACAATGTCAAAAGGTGACTGTCTAACGCTCTTCTCTAAATGGTTTGTGATTTCTCGATTTTGAGTTCGACAACGACTGAACACCAGTAACGCCAAACTTTTATGTTTGGTTTTATTTTGTGCTATTGCGAACCCCCTACCGTTGGTAAGGTGGTAGTAGTACAAGTTAAACAGGTTATTAAGTAAACAAAGAGACTCTGTTTCACGAAAGTCAGACCGAAAACATTCCAAAGAATAGGAAATGTGCAGAACATTCATTAATGTTCACCCAAAGCTCGAAAGGTCAGTCAAAGGCTTTTGACCTGAACCATCTTCCCATCGAAACGTTCGGTCCCTCCAAATCCCTCACCATCCCTTATAGAGCAGTTTCCCTTTAACTTTTACAGCACAGTCAGTTGTGCGAGTTTTAAATTATTATTTATCACTTCAGATCTCACATCTTCACATCGGACCATAAATTTTTCTATTCCTGAAGCCAATAAAATATTCATAGGCAGGAAGAATAAACATTTTTTGGTCTTCATAAGTTTTCCTCTTGCTAAATACATGGCTGTTCGTGGATATCGTGCGAAAACCGCTAAAAATAGCCCTCTTAAAGGCCATTTCTAATAAAACCCTAATAATACTTGCCTTCTTCTTAACCACTAACCCTCATTAAAATTTAATAAAATCGAGAATCGCGCTGGTGGTGGTTCGTTTTGAAGGCGACTCTTCACAAATTTATTGCATTCCCGTGGCACTTTTAGAATTCGTTTTTTCCTTTTTTCTTCACAAATTGAAGGCAACAAGATGCGGTAGGGTTGAGCCATATATTTCTTTTTAACCAAATTACCATCGTTTTAGGTCGAAGATATATTTTTAAGTTCTACCAATTTCGAAGGTTTAAAAATCAATAAAACCTCGTAAAATCGTTACATGTATAAATAAAAATAAAATAAAAAAAAAATACACTCAAGAAGCACGCAACCTCTTTCTTCCGGTTAGACGAATTCTGATGAGTAATTGACTAAAGTGTCTATGTACGTTTTGTCGTTTTTATTGCACTAAACCGGCCGCTACTGAAAACAAAATA
>OX456984.1:264687007-264910179 GCA_949752695.1 Melanostoma scalare | reverse complement strand
CCTCTCTTTGCGAATAAATCCTATGAAATAGATTTTTGAATGCTGAGACGTTTCCTTAAGGAGGTCCTACGTCACATTCCTTCATCAGGCAAAGGCGATAAGAACCTCATCTACACCACCTGCTTTTTCGATTAACTACCTCAATCTCACGCACTGTCCTTGTGGAGTTGAGTATTTTCAAAAGCGAAATTTTGCTAATATCGAATGCATGTTTCCACAAAATTTATACACTCAAGGTCTTCATTATCTAAGCTCTACGGTCAACCTATCTATCATTGGGTTTTGCTTACAAAATGATGGAGCCAGCCTAATACACATCCCTAAATCCCTTAACATAAAATGTTCAAGAATAATGTCAGAGCTCAGGCTAAGACATTAATAATATGTCTCCTCTCATACATTACGAACGCGTTTCATTCATATGAATGTCCTTGGAATCCATCGCCCTCTATCATGTTTTTTGCTTGTGCCAACCACAACCAATGTGGTTAATTTTCATGAATAACCGTAACACACTCCCCCAACTTCACTAAATTCAAAGTAAGAGATGTGTGTGCGTACGTATTATTAAATATGCAATAAAAATGCCACTAAACATTACCAGGACGAAGATATACAATAATATTGCTACATTCTCTGCAAAAAAAAAATATTCGTCGCTTTGACGAAGGCGAACCTCCGGCAAATTCGGGTGGGAGGATTTTATATCCCAGTCCCCATAGCTTACACTCCTGTTTCAGTTTTATTTTTGTGTTTTTGTGATAACGCAAGCTAATTTTTTGTTTCACACAGCAAAAACAACAATACCGAAACTAGGTGAGGGTTTATACATATGTGTATCCGTCGAACGATTAAATATTTACGAAAGTAAATTGCAGATAGCACTTAACACATAATAAAACCCGGATTTATATTCAAAGGGTACACCTTCAAATGTCCTTCGTTCACTCTGTTGTTTGTGTGGTGTCGAAGGCGAAGGGTTGTGTCTGTTTTGTTTCGAAATAATAAAAAACAAAAGCCAACAAAAAAAAAATCTCTTAATTTGTGCTGCGTAACAATTTGGTCGTTCCTAATTGTATACTATATGCAAGGTTAGCTCCGCATACCAACCTCACCTAAGTTGTTTCCTAAATTTATCTTCAGAACAGTGGTGTCACCGTTTTTGAGAAGGGTGGTTCGTGGAAATGGAAAATTATAGGGCACGAGTTGATGGATTTACTTTCTTTTTTTTTGAATGTGGATGTGTTTGTGTCTTTGTTTTTGTAAGTATTTTAGCTGCTGTTGCTGCTTCTGCTGCTGCTTCTTGTTCTCTCTTGTTTTCGTATTTTAAATTTGTTTGAAAAGACAAAATTGGGGTTAATGAGATACACGCCGATAGTATAGGCACGGTAACGGAGTGGCGTAAGGAGAAAGGGTGGGTGGCAAAGAATGACAGATGAATTATTCAAATATATTCGGAACAACCTCTACCGAAACATGCTGATCAATCTGAAATTTATTCGGTCGTAGCTGAAATTGTTGGTGTTTTTAGTGGAAATATGTTGTGAATATTGGGATTCTTTTACCCAGAAGGGAGAATAGGGGATTATTTGGGAAGGTAGAATGTAAAATTTTCAACCCTGAGGTGTATTGCTTTTCAATAGGTACAATTTTTTGGAATAAATTTTCGACTTTTTTTTCTAACTTATTTTGTAACTCAAATTGGGATGGCATTTTAATGTGGGTGCTTGCGCCTGAGACAGTATGTCTGAGAAGAAAATTTAATTTCAACAAAATACTGACAGATGCCAGAAGAGTTGCAAATGGGATAAATATTCCAAGAATTTTGGGAGCAAATACTTTAGCTTTGATTCTTTTCGGTCTTTGCCTTCATTTTTTTGCGGAGTTTGTAATTTGACAGTGCCTATGCTTCAAGACTTCAGGAAATTTCATCCGAAAGAGTGTCAAATCGATTTTAGTTCTTATTGTATCATGTTCTTGAAAGAGAACTCCTGAATTTTTACAAAGCAAAAAGAAGTTCTGTGAGAAAGCTGGACATTTTTTGAGAACAAGACCATAATAGAAAAATCTTCAAGGCATGATTGGAAGAAATGCGCTATGTCCTGGGATTCTTCGCTCTGTTGCGTTACCTTATTTTTTTTTTATTAAAACCTTACCACTGGTGGGGGTACGAAGTACATTTTGCAAAAATTAAACAATTTCTCCTCATAATTTTGTAATTGTCCTCAAATGATTCCTCGTTTTGTTTCTACTTGAATGTGTCCGAAAATGCATTTCAAGATTTTTGTGGGAATCCTTACATGACTTTGTTTGGTTTGGAGAGCTGTGCTGTTAGTTAAGCAAGTTAAGTTGAGTGGACAATTTGTTTTGTTAGAGATGGAGTTGACTTGCTGTTAGCAACATTTACACTAGTGTACATTTTCTGAATTGAAGAGAATCGATTAGACTGCCAACGAATGATAGGGTTGCATACAATTTGCGCTTTACAAAGCCTCTGCTTTACATAGCCTTTGCTTTACGAAGGTCTTTTGCGGACATCAGCATTCTGTTGGCCCAAGGCTAAAAATCATTTGAGCTTCAGAAATGTTTAATAAGTTTTCACCATCGTAATACTCGTATGAGGCGTATTGCTTACACTGCACTTGTCATCCATATATGCCTCGTGCCCTGAGCGACTGCATTTTGTAGTAAGTCTTAATGAGAGTTGAACTTAGACCTACTCAGTTGGAAACCCTTTTCTATATCTATATCAAGATTTTGCTTGGCTTGATAACCTCCTAGTATCCTAGCTCCACAAATTTTGTTAAAAGGGCTGTCTTTTACCAATGCAAAGAAAGAAAAGTTTTCAATCTTCCCACAATTTCCTTGTTATGCTAACGGTTTCAATCCAGTAGAGCCAGTGGGCGGAAATTAAAAATTCGACCTCTTTTTTGAAATTGAAAGGCTTTCCGTACTTTCTTCAGAATCACCTGTAAGCAATTTGGCTCCCAAAAACCCTTGTGAGTCAACGGCCTTAAACCGAACTTCTTCAGTGCAAATATTCTCTTTTTTTTCCTTTTCTATGTTCTCTTTCTTGTAAAATGCACTATGCGATTACCTACATGCGTATTAGCTCTTCTATACCCTTCCATCGAATATTCTTAGCTTTCTAAACCAATTTTGGGAAGAACGTCTGCATACAAAAAGAACAAAAAACACTGCCGTTATTGAAATTGTGATGGTTTTTCTTTCACCACAACACCGACACCCCTCAGCTTCCTCCCTTGAAGAGACACAAAATCAGCATCCAATGTGAGCTAGTTTTCTACTTAGCAGGTTTTTCCCCCAGAACCAGATGAGAAGCAGTCACCCGTTTTTTTTTACGAAAAAAGATCTTATATTTTATATCATCCACCCCCCAAGCTAACTCACTCTCAGTATTTGTCTTTTCCTATCTAACTTACAGTCAGTTTCTCTGTTTTGTAAGGTCCTTGCAATTAAAAATGCTATTTCCGTTTCGTTTTATCGTGTCTGTGCCATTACCATCGTCATCGCAGTCGTTATGATTATTGTCTTACAGAGCCGAGGGGGTGGTTGTTTTAACTGTATACATAGTGAGGGTCTTGGGAAAGGTGTAGGTTTGTAAATATAGTCATTTACTCATTACAGATTTCTTCTGTTTTTTTTTTTTTTTATTTATCCTGTGAGGAAATGATAGAATCGCTTTATAATCTCCGTGCGCCTTTGGAGAGTGAAATATTTGATTTATTGCTGTGAGATTATTTTATGATCCTTTGTATTGTTTGGGTGAAGTAGTGTGTTTTTTACTTTTTAAGTTATTCTCAAGATGGGTTGTGGATATGGAGCTGGTTTAAATTATATAATTCGTAATAAGCAAATTCGGTTAAACAAGCACTGTTATATGATAAATTGATGAGTTATGAGATTTTGAATAGGTATAAAGCCGAAAAAGGGGTTGAATGTTTGCTTATTAAGCCTTTTTGGAAAGTGTCTGATGTTGATACAAACGATTTCGCTTACGTGAGCTTGTGAACTTCAAAAATAGTTTAATATTTATGGCAAATTGATGAGATCGCAATGATTTATTGTTGCGTATTTTCCTCATACAAGACAAGACTTACAATCTCAAAATAGCAGAAGGAAGTTGGACATAACTAAGTTAGGATTCTTAAAAGTCAAGCAAACATGACATCGAACTGTTTAAACTGATTGTTTGTATTAAATTGGAAAAGCTTATTTTACCATAAGAAAGGCTATACCTGTGCAAAGAATTGAATGTTTCATGCAGTTTTTGTCTGTCTAGTTATGTCAGCTGATTCTGACACAAGTTGGTTACGAACGGAATGAGCTAACATACAGTTCAGTAACTGAAGATAAAGGGGATAGGGAGAGTTCAGGCGAGTAAATGATTGATGGTGAATTTATATATTGATTTAAGATAAAAATCGTTGATTTATCTGGAGTTTTAAATAGATTTTATGAAGATGTTCATTGACAGATTTGAGATGTCGCCCGGCTCGTTGAAAAGGCTTTTTCTAGGAAGTTGAATGACACGTGATCTGCTCCTCGTCGTAGCATCCCTTAAATAAATTAGATGTTATAATGTCACCTTTTTTAAATATCCTTTCTCATCATGTGGGTTTGCACTCTAATTCACAATCTAGTTCACACAATTCGACATCATAGCACTTAGTGCTAGTTATCAAGATTATATAAGGGAATAGAACGATACTTAGAGCCATCCCTCTTTTCTTTCATTGTTGAAGAAAACTGTTCTAAAAGAACTTTGCCATTCCATCCCGTCGAATCTGCGTCTAAGTACAAGTGATTAATTACTTGAAGCATTTTTGTTGACACTCCCATCAGAAAAAAAAATTGTAAAGGATCCTACACCCGATTGAATCAAAAGCAGCTTCGAAATCATAGTTAAAAAAAACTTGAAGTTCTTTAATTTCTTCCTTGAAACAGCTGTGCAAAATTAATTATGCTTAAGGTCTGGTTTATTCGTCAGTCATTTAGGTATTCAAAGCTTTTGTTCAAAATCTCTTAGTAGAGCGGCCTAGCAATAAGATGCCATATTTTTTATTAAGTAATTTTATTGAATTATGTCTTTTAAAACCCTACAAATGTTGTTCATTTTTCTTTCTTTTAAGCATAATGCTATGCCTTGTTAGTTCAACGTGGTGCCTTGGTCTTTATAATATGAAAAACATATTGAAAAACACATATTTTTTTCTATAAAAAAAAAAATTACTTCAAATAGCAGCTCGCTTAAGTGTTTGTAAGCCGATTAGCTATAACACATTGCATTGCTTTTGTAATAAAAATTGGTGGCTAAGTCTTTACCATAGTGTCTCAGGCTTGCTTTTTTTGTTTGAAAAATTTCAATGTCGAGCCGACAAAACTTAGAAGGGACAATGTTTCTCCCGCTACAGTTTCTTAAAGCGGACATTTTTCAAACAAAAATTGTTTCATGTGTCTGCGCTGTAACAATGTTTTTTTATATCAAAAGTATTAGCAAACGACTTCCTTCATCCTTTGAAGCCTGCGGTATTTAGAACTAACTTACGCAAATATATACTTATATATATACTTTACTAAAATCCTTAAACTAAACTAAATCAAGCAAGCTGTTTTCGTCCAATTTCAACTTCCAATCTAAAGTGTACATATTTTTGTAGACTTGTGCTTTTCAAGAAGAAATTAAACGAACTGAGTTTGTGTAATGGCCGACAGGCGCGGATCCAGGGGGGGGGGGCAATAGTGGTAATTGCCCCACCTCTCTGTCAATAAAAATGTTAAGTCTATAACAAACTGTACGTATTCGCTGCAAAAATTAGGTTGGTCCCTAAATTGCTTTAAATAATAATTCATTCAATACCAAGAAAAAGCAAAACTCGGACAGAAGGCATAAAAAAAGTCAATGTCATTCGTTCGGGATTCACAATTTTATTCAATACTTTTTGATGAAACAACTGATGCATCTCACCTCTCCCAACTGAGTATTATATTTAGCTACGTTCACAATGGTAGCATTCGTGAGGATTTTGTCTCTTTCGTGGATGCATTTGAGGAACTAGCTTATTCCAGAACTGATGAAGAATACGAATTTGATGAGTAAAGCTGGAGGGAAACTAGAAAAAAACTAGCTGCCGAAGAGATGGAAATTCTAAATCTAAGGAGTTATCTCTAACTGGAAAAGCCATCGACCAAATTGTATTGTTGCATCTGAAGAAAAAGCTCAAACTTCCTCTTGAATGCTGTGTAGCAATAGGGACAGACGGATGTGCTGTTATGCTTTCAGAAGTTCGAGGTGCTGTTATGGAATTTCAGAGTGAAGGGAAAAATGCTGTTAGGAATCCACGCTACAGTCATATGTAAGCATGAAACTCCAGCTAAAAAACTCCATTTCTCAAAGTTCAAAAGAACTTGCCACTCAAGACGCTGTTGCAATAACGAAAGAGGTATTCCTCTTCTTCAAATCGCATCCGAAACGAAAAACTGTCTTCATGAACACCTTGGGGTGTGCCCTCACATCACTTTGCGAAAGAAGGTGGGTAGAACGACATGAAGGTATACTTCAATTTTCTTTGGACCTCATCAAAATTGTGGAAGCGTTGGAAACGATATCGCGGTATCGTGACCCAAGCACCACGGCTGGCAAGGCTTCCTTACTTATAACATCTTTATGCAATTCACAGTTTATTGTATCAGTTTTGTGTTTGAGTGATGTGTTGTCTTTAACACAGTCCTTGAGCAAGTTAGTACAGTCTAAATCTCTTGGCCTGAACAGCAACGCATTGCTGGTGAAGAACACGATTTCCGTTCTAAGGTCGCCGGGAGAACATATACCAGTTTCCACAACATCTGGCAGCATGCAAAGAATTCATGTGATCAGTTGAATGTTGAGTTGGGAATTCCTTGTATTCCACGTCATGGTGGACGCCAAATTCACCGAACTAGTTTTGACACTAATTCAGCTGAGGTATATTACAGAATCTCGTTATATGCACCTCTACTTGACTTTGTCCTGAACGATTTGCATGAAAGATATCAACCGGAAACCTTAGATGTATTTAAACTTACAATGTTAACGGAAAAGAAGCAGAACAACCATCTTCCCGTCACTGCTCTTGAGTTGATGGATAAATGCAAAAAGGATGTGTTTGGCATTATACACAGTTTTCTTATAATCTAGCAACGCTTCCGGTTACGAATTCTTCGGCAGAGCGGACTTTTTCTTCATTACGGCGCCTTAAAACCTATTTAAGGCCCACAATGAGTGAATATCGCCTTTGCGGTCTGGCACTTATGCACATCCACAGACAAATCCCAATCGATGTTGAAGAAGTATTAACAATGTTTTCAAAAACCGGCTTCAACAAAAAGTTAAATTTTAGCATTTAATTAACTTTTTTAAACTGTTTTTTGTTTATTTTTGTTTAAACAATTTTTCTAATTCTCTTAAGAAAAAAATGTATTCTTATATTTGATTGAGTTTATATTTAATAACATCAAATCATTGAACAGGAAGGAAAACTGACACCCCCCCCCCCCCCTTCCCCCCTTATCAAAATCCTGGATCCGCGCCTGATGGCCGAGAACTTAGCCTTTTTTTAACAATAAGGTTTAGCCATTGAAAATTGATCTGTGGCAAGTGGCGGCCGCAGCTGGCTCGAATAAATTCCAGCCCAGAGGTTCAATTTTCGACCACTTTTTGCAGTTTCTGGAGCCGTATGTCAGCACAATAACGCACCGAGTATTCTTTTCCAAGGTGTCAATCGTTTTGGGTTCATCTGCCCAGTCTTCGTGTGGCCTCTACTTTTCCATGATAAAATGACAAACCAAACTGAGCATAAATCCAGTGTCAACTGTCAAATAGACCAACTCTAAGAAAAGAATTGCCAGATTGGAAATCACATGTCTAACAAAAACACTCTTTACTTTAATTAGCGGCATAAGTCCTTAAAATCCAGATGAAATGATTATTTTTAATTGTTGATAGGGGATATAATAAAAGTGCTGGCAACCTCATTCTAAATTGATTGAAATAACACCTCACAAAATCAGGTTGCAATTAAATAGTTTGTAAACATTGTAATCATTATGTTCCCTAAAATTGCCTGATTATATTCAACTCTAAAATCCTCTCACTATTAAAGAGGACTCTAATTTTCCAATTACTTTCAATTAAAACATGGTACCCCAATTGACTACAAGGGTCCATCGGTGTAGGTATTATATCCACATGTCCGGCCTTCCTCGGCCATCCATTTCAATTTGAAGTATTCGCCACCTCCTCTTTCTATATGGGACGAAATCCAATTCCATGGCAATAAAACTACGGCATTCGTACATTTCAATTATTATGTCCTCCAGACACATTAAAATCTGCCATTTCCAATACTCATTCGGTCGCGATCCCAATTTAGCCGAACAAATTCCAGTCATTTTCCAAACGCTGTTTCGTGTACATTTTTGGTTCATTTTATTCTTCTTCTTTTTTTTTTTGCTGTTGTTGTTGTTTTTATTATTTCATTTTTATTTTTTATTTTAATCACATTATGACTCGTAAAACAAAAATTGCACTCTCGAAAACCAACCAAAAATATAATTTGTGCCGGCGGCGGTGGTCAGGTCGTGTCGGTCGTTTCGGTTCGGTTTGTTTCGGTTCGGTCAAATCGGCTGTGAAAAGAATGGCCAGAGCGAAAGAGATAGAGCGGAAAACTCAATTTCGAAATTAGTTTTCCTAATTAGTTTTAAAATAACACCCAAACAGCATTAAAGCGTCGTTTCGCATAAAATGTTTAACCGATATGTGTTTTTTGTTTGTATGTGTGTCCAGCAGCATTTATGCGGTTCGGCATGAACGACATGGACGTGGTAATTATCCACGCGTTTGTTTTTATATGGATTCTCAATAAAATGTGAATCCCCAAACAGGCGCGGTTCGCATGGATGACGATGTGTATTCTGTTTTTCCAAAACAGTCAAACACACACAACACACACATATACATATACGAGGGCAACATTCTCGAAATGGAAAAACCATTGAATTGCATACCGCAAAAATGTCGACCCTCATTGATGCCATTCGTTATTTTAGGTATGGTTCCTACAATGCGAGGGGGTATGAAAAGATATGTCCTTCTTCCTCCTCTCATGTTGTGCGGTGAGGTAAGAGGGATAGTGATTGGTGTGGTATGTTCCCAATCGAATCAAAAATTATAACTAATGAACCCATAAAATATACAAATATACAAATCGATATTAAAAGCGATTGGCCTGAATGCTCAACAGTGCGTGTAGTTGTTGTGCCAACACAGGAGTAATTACACCAAAAAGTAGACCATCGATGAGTCGGAAAAATCAGTAAACCCCAAAATTCGATAGGTACGATGAAATTGTGTTTGTAATTAGTGTTATTTTCGTATAGCAGTGCAACCTTCATCGCATAAAGAATAGAGATGTGCCGATAAAAACGGCATTTTATCAGGCTGTGTATGGGTAACACTTCAGTAAATTTTACAACTGCTGCTAGTGCATTCGATTGATTTACTTTTACTTCCATATAAATATCAGGTACTATATTTTTTGAGAATCGACAAGAACAATTCTTATACTAGGGATGGAGTGCCAAATGTGTTATTAGGATGTTGCCAGTGCACGTCAATTGAAAATGGATATATTTCACCGGTTCTACATGTACAATGTACATACCTAATTGGGAATTGAATTCGAAGTTTTCTATATTAGTTATTTGAGATTGAAAAAGTCATTCTTGAATTATAAATCACATATAAGGTTCTTTTTGTTGAAGAATCTCCATCCCACGGCAAGGATTTCTGCTTTCTTCGAAAAGTGGCATTTGCTTCAGACTTTATTCTTTATTATAGACTCTTACAGAAGTACGCAACCACCTGTTAGTTCATCCTCATTCAACCTCTGCTCGGATATTCTTGGCCTAAGCATTCGACATAATAAACCATTCAATCTTGTGCAACATATTGCTCACTATAGACAAGTTCTCTAGCTCCTCAATCGACCTTTTACAATTATGCCTAAGTAGTAGAAAACAGACTGTTTTTGCAGGGAATAAATATTCCAGCTTTCTGTCCACGAATCGACGTGTTCCACAGGGCTCAATCCTTGAACCTCTTCTTTTCTCGCTCTATATCAATGAACTTCCCAAGCATATCACGACATCATCTGTTCATATGTACGCTGATGATGTTTAGCTATACAAAAGTTGTCCCCTGGGTATGATCGAAGACTGTGCAGCTTCTATTGACATTGACTTACAAAATATCATTTCCTGGTCATCCAAAAGTAGAGATTTCTTAGAAGCCCAAGTACTGCCGGTATTTTGTTTTGATTTTCGCTGGAGTTTTGTGCTTAATTTTACTTCATTCGCTAGATCTGAAGTTAATGGTTGAGTTATCCCTTTGTCCTTTGAACTTTTCGGAACATAATGAAAGTATTTCTCAATTTTTAAGGAGTACTTTCACTAGTTTATATAATTTAATAAGCTTCAAACGGAGTTTTTAATCGAACTCGGCGTTTTGAGCCGATTTTTACTGGTTTACCCCAAGAGTAAATCACTAATGTGAAGCAGTTGAATGGAATAGCTTTAAATATATTATTAAATAGGAATATATTCGAGGTCACGAGGCTCGTTACGCAGGAAAAATGACGATGAAGAAAAAGAAGAAGAGACTTTTATTGCTGTCCTTGTGATTCTCCAAAAGTTTCTCCGTTTCAGGTACGTTAGCTTTTTTCATTCGATAGAATAGCTTCCATTTGAAACTCTACACAGTTTGACGTCGCGGCTGTAAAAGACGAATAACTCTCCGGTGAAAACTTTTTTATCTTTTTCTTCAAAATGCTTCAATAACAGAGGCTCACAACATAAAGTAGCTACCTGCTATTCAAGCGTTGCTTAGCAATGTGAACGCGAAGAACGAAGAACTTATGTTGTTGTTTTTTTGCAAAATCTCAAACTCAAGTCCCTTAAGCCCTCTGAGAAGTAATTGTTATTCTTACTCCTACGCTCATGGTTGCCAACGAATCCAAGCAAAACTCCTTCATTTCCACATTATTTTCACGAAATGAATACAAAATGTCTGTTGTGTAGTTAGAGCTTGATCCAAATCACTTTCAATTAAATTCCATCTGTCAAATTGCACTAAATCCGTCGAAACAAATTACCCCACTAAATCGTTTGTTTCAATTAGACTGGCTTATTGCTTTTATTTTGCTCTTATTCCTTGGAAAATAATTATTCACCATTCGAAAGCAAAGCAACAGATAGTTTATCCTCACTTCCATGCTACAAAGCATCATCTCTCTCTCTCTCTCTCTTCTACACTTTCACAATACATTTTCATACTCATAGACACATACATACATATACATACCTTCACTATGGATTAAATGCAAGCTTTGCCACAGCAGCACAAACCGTTTCCATCTTTCGTTTTACAAAATCCTCTATTAATCCTGTATTTAGCTAAGTATTTTAAGCACAACGATTTTTGCTACTTATCCTTACAAAATCCTTTTCAAAAACAATTGGGAGATGGAGAGAACAATATTGCCATGGCAATGGGAAATAGATTCAATAGCTCGACAAAACCAAAAAACAAAAACAAAAACAAAAAATGTGAGTAAAACGAAGAGAAAAACAATAAAAATAAATGGAAAGCTAAAAATGTCTAAATAACTGAACCGAAACGAAGCTCCCTTAATACCTCCCATGCCATAGTTAAATGGCAATTGTTGGACAAAACGAACAGGACAAGAGGTATACCACTGCTGCAACAGCAATGCCAAGAAGGTATACAACCAACAATACTAAACCAGCAATGAAATACCTGCTGAATTATTTATAGACACTCATTTAGGAGTTTATCTGCAGATACACCTCACTTCTTTTCTGTATACCTCTTACATCGGAGGCTGTGTTCGGTCGTGGTAATGTGTTAGCTTCTGGGCTTTTGTCAGATGAATATTATTATTTTAATAAGTCCTCCTGGATTGTACGAATGTGCTTAGGATGTGCTAATTATAGGTATTTGTCTTGATTCGCTTTTAGACTCCTTTGAGGGTTTGAATGTGGATAGCCTACTCAAACAAAAGAGTTAAGATTTTCAAATAAAATTGGTTATACCTTCCTATCTACATGCCTACCTACAGGCGAAAGCTATTCTTTAATTAATTATTAAGCACTCCAGCACTCACCTTTTTAGTCATCCGGCGAATGTCCTTTTAATTTCTATTTTTGTACATTTCGTACCGGAAAACAGCGCGAGTTCTTTTATAAAGTACATAAAGTATAAAACAATAAGCGAAAGCGAACACACCAATATAAATGTTAATTAAGGTTCATTCTTGTGTTTTTATGTAAGCAAAGCAAATACACGCAGGACAAAATGAAATTACCGTGAAAGCACTTAGTGTATAGTAGACTTTCTATATAGGTATACCAACTTACATTGGATGGGATGGATATAAACACTACGAACCAACAAACTCCTGTTGTGTATTTTATTTGGACAGTAAAATACTGTACCGCAATTAGGTTTCACCCAGGTCGCTTGCGTAACGGTAAATAAAACTAATAGCACCATGCACACACAACTACAAATACCGACACTATTTTTGTTAGCATAATTTTATATATGATTTATCCAATAAATCACATTACGCACTAATTTAGGCATAAAACTGTTAAAAGGTGGACAAAGCACATACACATAATTTGGGCACAAGGTGTGGATTTTGATGATTCCCGGAGCAAATAATTTAATTTAGTTCCTAGAGTTGGAAAACCGAAATAGGTTTTTGTTTTATTTCAGTTGGGCACATACGACATAAGCATATGCTCGCTTACTCATCCAGGAGTGTTGAGCAGGCACGTTTACTAATAGAGTTTATTAGTTTAGCCTTGTGACAACTCTTTATATTACCAGAACATATAATTAAAATAAGTTAAAATAAGAAGAATAGCTGCAATCTTAGGCCTATTCCGCATGGCTAAAATAAAACGTTTTTCATGGCAGAGTGTAATCGAAGGGCTTGAAAATTCCTCGCGAAAGGTGAAACACAAGAAAAACGATGTTTTTGGTATTTGATGTGGTAACTATTACGCCACGGGCACCACTGGGCTAAAACATTAGCGCACAATTAGAATGATAACCAGAAATTTTTTGCTACTAAACACTAACAGAAACATTTCAGAAAAAAAGTAATTTCGAGAACTAAAACTCTTGTATGACATCCATAAAGATGAAAGTTCCAATCTACAACATTTCCTCAGTGGGAGCCATTATTTCAATATTAGAGTTCTTTAAGACTCATGGTCTCATGCTGATCGAGAGTAAGGTAGAATTTAACTTGTCTAAATCGTTACGTTCCGTCACAATCACGTTACATTAACTTTGTAGCTGTTGCCCTTCAGATCCATAGTTTTAAGTGAGCCTTTCTGAACCCTGTGCAAAAGCTTAATACGCTAACGTCTAAATAGCATAACGTCACGTAGACTCTAACCAGACTAACAAATATATTTTAATTATCATGAGGCGTTTCTGCACATGATCGACTCAAGTTTAAGCTCAATTGTTATCAATGTTATCGGAGATGTATACATTTTCGAAAAATCGCATATATTATACACTAAGGAGCGATTACGTCTCCAAAAATTGCAACTACTTGTTTTCCAATCACATTTGGTTTTCCAATAAGGCAGCTGTCATTTCTATTTCTCATGCCTATACGTAACGTTATGTAACATTATATGTATTAGCCCCTTTTCGAGTTCGAGATCGAACAACATTGCATAAACTGTTGAAAATTACTACATTAAAAACCAGGAATGACTAAATGTTGCAATGTTGAAATGTTGTAAGGTTTGTAATACGAGAACGCAGATGCTAGATAAGAGGGTTTGCTTTTTTCCCCTTACAACTAGTATACTCTATCCTGTGTTAGCTTACAAAAAAGCAGTTATATTCGTCAACATATATTCACAAAGAAGATTAAGTTACGTTGAGTTACGTTATTTGTGGTAACGTAAACTAGTAACGCGTTATTTCTAATGATCTCCAGACCTTTGGCTTTTGAATAAGGTCACAATCCTTTGCATTTTAATTGAAAACAGATGGAGTTCAAAGGACATGATTAAAGGTTGCCTCATTATAACTTCAAACCAAATCACGTTGCTTTTACACCATCTCCTTACCTTACGTCACATGGTCTATTTTACCAGATATTAATTCTCAGACAGTTGATTGTAGGTATGGTGGAGCTGCTTATGGGCAGATGATAACATTACGTCAAAGTGTAACAGTTACTTAAAATCGCTCTGAGATCTAAAAATAATTAAGTCAAAGCGCACAAGCATTTTCCAGTATCCCCCAAGTATGCTGTGCTCAAATTAAGGGAGGGGTAAACCCTACTACATCTCAAGAATGTTGTGTCAAAATTTCAAGTCATTCCGACTTGAATTCGGAAAGTTACAGTGATTTTAGAGCAGTGCGCGGTGAGCGAATAGAGGGGGGCCGGCCGGACGGACAATGATCCCGGCCGCGCAGCATCTTTGCTCCTTTTATGATTGGTTCCAGGTGGCTCGAGGTCTTCTTTTGTGTTCAGAGAAGGCGAACTCACTCTAATGACGCTTCTAACTGAATATTTTTGAGGGAAACCATTTAGTGTGATGTGTTTCGAGTTTATCTGGTTTAGTATTTTTAAAGTCGGTGTGCAAAATATCTCGGCGACTGTTGCACTGATCCTTCTGAAATTTTGCATACTTCTTTAATATATATTTTTAGAGGTAATAACAAGAGGACTTTAAATAAATTTAAATTTTGTAGTTGTCAAGCTACAAAATGGCGGCATTTTTAGGCAAAAAACTACTTTTCACTTCAATTTGAAGTGAATTGAAGTCACCAAAATTTCAAAATTGCAAAAAAAAAAAACCTCTTGTTATTACCTGGAGGTCTTTTAACGAAATCTTTCTGGAATTTTGATTTTAGATGATCCTGTCAAAAGTTATCTAAAAAAAATCGAAAAGTGGAGTCGTCTCGGAAAAATGCACTATCATCGGCTTGTTTTTCAATATTTTTGTATGAAAAAATTATAGCAGATACTTGAGACTATACTTAATAAATCAATAAATTAAATTACTTTATCAGATTTTTCATAAAAAATTCGTAAAAAAAAGCCTTTTTTCCAGCCTCCCAGGGCTTACCCCTCCCTTAATGCTTGAATCACAATCACACTTCGGCTTCGGCTTCAACCCTGTTATTTGTGAGTGCTCTATGTTCGCATTGAATTGGCATTATGATTGTAGTTGTTCTCTCACTGTCAAAACGAGCAGAAGATCAATCAATGCCTTAAGTTGGAGTCAAGCTACGTTGTCTTGTACACGAACCAACGAAATATCGAAGTCAAAACGATATTGTGATAGGATGTACTGTTTTCCTATGATTGAAATCATAAACGTCAGGCGAAACCGAAGTATTAGTGGAATTGTGATTCAGTCATAAGAGTTTAAGTTGGAACACTGGGTTGAAACAGCTCCTGGGACGTATGTGAAACGTAACGTCCAGGAGCCATTTCACATCTTTGATAAATGATAAGTAATACTGTGGAAACAGGTAAAACACTTCTCTCCCTTCCCTGAGCCTTTTCAATCCTTATTTCGGAATGTCGTAATTCTTGAGTCGAATAATGATGGTAGGCGCCTAAGAAGAGGAAAACTAAGCAAAATACTAAAGATATTTCTAATTGCAAGCCTCAAGGCTTATCATCTTTTGGCGCATGTGATGTTTACCTTTGATTGCTGTTCTTGACTTTAAAGCTGAAAACGCAACGATGGCGATGGTGCATATCAATTTATAATGTGAGATTACAGGACAGGAGAAGGAAAGACAGCGTTGAAAAAAACCAAAGGTTGTGGCAACGAAAATGTTCACGTCGAATATGAGACTTTATGTTACAGTTAAAATCTTTGGCTTTCACGTCTTGATTTTACTTATTTTATAGTCTCGATTAAAGCGGAAAAAGTGTATTTGTTGAAATGGAACACCGCAGCCAGACCGATAAGTATCCTAGAGTATGCGTATAAAGTCTCTTTCAAACCAAAGTAGTTTCCTAGTTGTGGCAAGGACTAATTATGTTTACATATAAAACTCTGGTACAACCAGATGCGGCAAGAACAGCACAGCGTTTCCATACAATTGTAGTAGTCTCTGCCACTGTCAGAATTAAGAAATGGGTTTTATTTAGAAACCGTGAATGTTATAAGCAAACAATTAACTACTTTCATCGTCTCTTCTCAAGTATTAGTAGTAGTATTTAGTATTTATTAGTTTATAATTTCCTGTACATTAAGAACTAGTCTTTTAAAGTTTGTACAGTCTTAAAATACAGTTACGTAAAATCATCAAAACACAACTCTAGCATTTGCTCCGTCTAATGCTTAAGGCTCCCCTGCCCTTTAAATTGTTTAGAGAGCTTAAGAACATAAAACTCTCAAAAAACTAAAGTGCAGCAACACTGTCGCTGCTGAAAAAAAAAAAAATATATCAAAACCAACACTTGCGTGCTTAAAAATTTCAATTCAGGTCAACAATTTTAGAAAACAATTTAAGCAAATTTGTGCTACAAGTGAACAAAAAACAGAAGAAAAAAGTTAACAGAAAAACAACATCAACTCCAATTCAACAATGTTGCATTCTATAAACAGCCGGAAATAGCCCCCTATCAACGCGACAAAACAGCAACTAAACTGTGTCGCATGTGGACACTTACCGCTCATGTGGAGCAAACAGAAAAAAAATGCACATGAGTGTAACTACAAATTAAGTAATTGCAGTTTATTTAAATGAAACTATAGAGGGAAAAATATACGTATACGTAACTAACTGCCTACCCGGACAGAGGAGGTAGAATCTAAAATGTGATGCACGCGGTACGTACCTGTGTTGCATATAGCTAATAGCATTATTACGACTTATCCGATGAGTACCGTATTTTAATTTAATTATATATGCGAACATCAAAATAGGGGAACACATTATTTTGTTCCCGAACGCAGGATGAGTGCACTAGGCGTCGGCTTCAACATCGGCGGCGACACGAATCTGTGTACGTTAACATGATGGAAGGCTCCGAACAGTGATACACCTGTACACGAAGAATATACGGGTAAACAAATACATATATGTTTGTATATCCTGAAACTAATGTGCAACTAACACCCGTAACCGCTTTAACGCAGTTTAATCGTCAACACTTCTCCCAGGAGTACTTTTTCACTTTTTCTTTCTATTTTTTTTAATTTTTAATGTTTGTTCCGTGTGAAGAGGTTTTTTGTGCGCTGGGAAAGGAGAGAGGCAACAAAGAATTTATTTTGCATGTGGCCTTAGGACACATTGAATGGATTTTAAAGCATTTTTTTCCAGTTTCTTAGCCATAGAAACAAACATTTCTAACAATGGGCCATGAGAAAATAAAAATGAGAGCACATTCAAAAGTTTTCATTGTTTTCATTCGAGATCCTGTTTTTATGTTGTTTTTTTTTTTCTTTTTCATTTTTGTAATATCTTACTTCTGGTGGAATGCATTTTTCTGTTCATATGGGCGGAATGTAGGATGTGGGTGTTTTTCTTTTTCTGTTCTCTTTTTCAAAAAGTCATGGAATAATTTTATAGTGATGGTGGCCAGCAGATCTTCTGAGTAATGCGAGCTTGAATTTCTATAAAGACTCCTGGTACATTATTTCTAAGTTTGTTTTAGGAAAGTGAAAAAACTGAGATAACAGTAATTGTTTTGCTTGAGAGTTAATTTTAAATTTGAAGCAGAGCTTTTAACGGCGCGGCGGCTTTGCTTGCTTTTATCAACGTATTTCATGTTCCCGAGAAAAAATGGAAACTACAGCTGGTCCCTATCAAAGTTACCTTCCATTAATGTAAAAGTGGTTGAAATCTATCCAGTTGTTTTTGAGTTTTTGGTCACAAAAACAAACAAATACACAAATCTCGTCCTTTACAACATTTGTTTGAAATTAGATGAGGATTCAGAACGATTGATACTCTTAAGGAGTGTATTAATATATCAACCGTTTTGAATCCTTATTTCAATACAAGGCTAGCTCTGAGGCTTTTTATCGATCTTCACAGTCCTCATCTCATCGATATCATTTTTTTCCTGCGTTTGTGGAGTGATGGTTAGCTTGTCTGCCTTTTTACGTGAAATGTTCGATTTTCGAATTCCAGAAACATCAAGAAAAAGAATGGTTTTCCATCGCGTTTTGCGAGGATTTAGCAATTTTTTCGATACTAATTTTATGCCACGTAAAGCGCTTCCCTGATTAGTCGTTCGGAATCGGCAAAATATTGTAGTTTCCTTCCATTTTCTCGCAGAGTGTTGTTGAGAGCCAGGCTCTTCGTTCTGTTGTACCCATTCAATTTCATTATTTATCTACATATAATTTCAAAATCAAAACCAAATTTATCTTCAACTCTTCACGGTGCTTCACTTCACATTTATTTCAACTCCAGTACTTAACCCTTAGAAAGGACATTAGTGTAAACAATATGACAATAGCACGGTACAGAAAAAAACTATTGCAAGCGAGCCAACAGTAACATCCCGGTAGTAGCGTGAAACAAGGCCAGAACATGGTCCACTATAGCAAAGCACTTGATTTCTTTTTTTTTTTTCCATTGAATGTGTCTCCTGTATATGGCTTTGGATGGAAATCCCTTTGTCCAGTGAGAACATTCTCCACATTCTTTTCATATAAGTTGATCGCTAGGTATGTCTATACATATCTGAATCCATATTCACACCATCACTATCGTTTTTGTCCTCCACGTCCTCGTTCTCATCCTAGTAGAATAGCGAAATGCAATTAAAAGAACGTTTTATAGCCTTTGTAAAGCACTTTCTATTGTTTTGGAAAATTGAGTGTTATCAACAGTCCCAGCAGTTTTTCTCGTTCTCTCTAGAGTGGGAAGTCTGATGTAGGTATGGATAAAGAGTTTTTTTTTTTTATTTGTTCGTAAATATAAATCAAAAGTTAAGTGAAAGTTGCACGCTGCCGAACGCTTTTGTTTGCTTCTGGCATGTATATGAACGCTTCATTTTTATCTCTTAAAATCAATGCACATAAGCATGAGGTGCCCTACACTACACAGTGGCCATGCATATGTTTGTACTCAATATTTACAAAAAAAAAAACTTATTTTACTTGTTTTTATTTGTATTTGGGAAGGCATGCACAACAAAGTTGTGTGTTATTGAAAATTTTGTGTAACAATACATGGTATGAAAAACAATAAAAAAAATTTACATTGAAAATAGTTAAACAAATAATAGATATATCTACAAATAGACAAGGATGTGTGGTTCTGTTAAAATTACGGGTAATGGATGTTCAGCAAGATAATGGATGACGGCGTGTGTAACAATGTGGGTTTTGAGTTTTATAAATGGTGGGAAAATGAATTCTTCGATTAATATTTTATTTAAATTCCAATGGGAATATTAAAAATCCCATTTGGATAAATACAAAGGACTTGGCAGGCGCATTTTGTTTAATGGGAGTCATTTGATGGCACTTGGTGGGTCATTTTCATTGAGGCAAATATGAGTGATTGAATGAGAATTCATTATTTTATCTTGTTTTCTAATTTTTAATTACAGTTAGCTGCTTATTTAGGCGGGCATACCAGTTCGGGGTAAGCCGAGGGGTAAGTGAGGTCTTCTTCCACTTGATTGCGCCACCAAAGACGTCTTCCCCTTCCGCGATTTCCCTGCAATGTGGTTTCGAAAACCCGTCGAGCCGGAGCGTTTATGTCCATCCGCACATATGTACACTACATGTATCTTCTTCTCATCACATTGTGTCTTCCAAAGCGACCACGGGTTTCCTCTTCCGTCCACGCTTAAGTGCTCTAAAAAGGACTGGGATGATCAAAGTCTTACAATAGGTCACCTTGGTTTTTCTGTAAAGGGCTTTGGGTCATTCCACGCTCCACGGTAACACCCGAAACGAACACTTTTCGACTCATAAAATTGTTAATCCTTATGCTGATATTTTTGCGTTTTTATTTTTTTTTAATTTTCTACGCATTTAGTTAGATTTTAGCAAAAGGATAAACAATTTTATGATAAATGATTTTATGAGTCGAAAAGTGTTCGTTTCGGGTGTTATCGTGGAATGACCCCTTTGTTTCTCAATTGCTTTCCCAACCCAAAATAGCACCGGTTGGCACTGATGTTGTTGTCAATGACTATAGGATCTAAGGTTGGCGACTTATTCGGGTCGGACTAGGGCCTCAACCAACATGCTTCTCTAGCCAGCTCGGTCCCTAGCTAGCTGCCTCCAGTTTTACACGCCAAGGTGGTTGAGGTCCTCTCTTACTCTCTTACTTGAAATGAATTTTTCTCTCGAAGCATCCTAAAGCGTTCTCGTCTATCTTTGACAAGGTTCGTGTCTCTGCGCCATATAAAGAACCGGGATGATAAGTGACTTATACAGCGACACCTTAGTTGCTCAAGAGAGGGCTTTACTACTCAATTGCCTTCTTAGTCCGAAGAAACAGCGATTGGCAAGAGTTATTCTTCGTTGATTTCAGCGCTGGTGTCGTTGTCTGAATTAATAGCGGTGCCTAGGTAGACAAAGTCCTTAAGTACCTCAAAGTTGAAGCTGTCTATCGTGACGTTCTGTCCAAGTCCTTTCTTGATGACAGCATATACTTGGTCTTGCCCTAAACCCGGGGAAACAATGCTGAGGTTCCATTCATCGGGCATGCTTTCTACCGACCATATTTTGCAAATGAGCTGGTGCATACTCCTGACCAGGTCATCGCCTGCCGCTTTAAACAATTCGGCAGTGAGGCCATCAGCTCCAGCAGCTTTGTTGGACTTTAGCTTATATACTGCTGTCTTCACTTCGTTCAGGTCGGGTACTACCCCAAAGTTATGAGTTTCGTCTGAGTAAGCGAGTTATTGTAAGGAAATTTGAAAGACCAATATACTCTGGTGTTCACATTTGAGCTTTGTACAATCTTTCCAAGTATGATGTTAAAGAAATCGCATGACAATTTGTCGCCTTGCTTAAAGCAAGTTGCACAGCAAAACACTATGGAACGTGAATTTTTGTAATGGGTTTTCTCATGAGGACATGGCAAATGTTTTTTGGAAAACGCAAGCCATTTGAGATATTTCAAAAACTTTACTGTCGGTTGAAGTGCAGTCAAAACATTTATATGAAGTGAAGTCGATTTCGTTCATATGGCCACCGCCAGCACGTTTGCAGCGACGTGAAGTTGACTGATTTGAATCTTTTGCATCGGATGACTGAACGGCAGTGATATTTCAACACTTTGACACACTCGTTGTCTCACTTACACTGCAACATCATGCAACGAACGAACGACTCAAATTTTTGAAGTTAATTTGTTATGGACAGTTTACTAGACCGATATTTACGACCAGAAATTGGAGTCATCGACTAAAATTTTAGGTAGAAAATTTTCATAATCTGCCTACGTTCCACGTTCGTGTACTTAATAATGACATTCAAAGTTTACTGAATAGATTGGCAGTGACAGTTCGATGATTTATAAAAGGGTGCGTTCACAAATAGAACTCAATTTAGCTTTATCAAGCTCAGAGCTTCAAAATACGTATTTCCTTTCGAACTATAACGCAACTCTATAATTTTTCTCTTATCTTTAGGATCTGCTCAAATCGTCATCGTATTCTACACTTTTCACATTTCTGTAAGCCGAACTCTACTGAAAATAAAGTTCAAAAAAATTAACAAATGTGCTCAAAATCTCTCCATTAAAATGATTCTAATTATGTATATTTGATGAAAGTAACACTTTAACACTACGAAAAAAATATATATTATTCCATTCCAATGCACACTCTGCCGGGATGGTACTTCACAAATTCCATAAAAACTTAATTTAAGCAGAAAAGGATCCAAAAGAAAAAGAAACCCACACACACCTCGTTCAATAAATGAAATAATTAGAATAGCAAAAAAATAAGGGAGACAACTTTGCGTTACCACTTTCATGGCTCATTATCCCCGCGCTTGAAATTGGATTCTTTTGCTTCAATGAAAATTTAATCTTCAAAGGAATTTGGAAAACGTTTACCTTTCTTTAAAATAAAACGAAGTTTGGTTTCGTGTGCTTGTTAGCGAAGAGGATTAGTGTCGCCATGGCAGTTGTAAATTTTCTTCTTTTTTTTTAAATACAATTACAAAGTTGGGACATCTTTTAAGATGAATGGCAATTATTTTCATTTACGCTCAATTTGGTTTTGGTATTTTTTAAGTTTTTTCCCTCCAAAAAATGTCTATGAATCCCACTAAAGAAATATTAAAAGCACAAAAAAATACGGCAGTCAGACTAAAATTCTTAAAGCACAAAGTTTCTTCTAGAGAAACTTGAAGAAGCATTCTCGGAAGTGACTTTTTGACAGAGGAACAAGTTAATAGTAGGCTTAATGAGATGAATGTTGTCAAACTATATGATTATTGTAAAATTGCGTTACGATCGTAGAAATAATGAATGAAGACTTTTGATTTATCATACAGTAACTTACTAATATTCTCAAGTTATATAAAATATTCTTTTCTATTATTATTAACTATTGTGATAGGTTATTACAGTATACTTGAATTAATGTTTATTGTCAATCTGGCAGACGGCAAATGCCTTGCTATATGATTTTCTGTGTTTTAGTTAGTTTTTAAATGATTTTTATTTCATGAAATTTACAATGGTTTTGTTTAGCTTTCATTATATGACATGGCCTACGCCGTCTGTCAATCGGCAAATGATACTTAAATAAGTCTATTTTTACAGTGGTTTTTTTTATCTTTCTTTCCCTTTTTATATATATATTATATTTTATGTATTGTTTTAGAAAAGTTCAGTGAGGAATCGTGTTCTGTAACTCAATGCTATTTTCAAGTATCTGTACGAATTCTCCCATTCAGTTGTTCCATTTAGGATATCTATAATTTCAGCCTCGTTAAGGTAGTTCTTTCTGAATAAACTTCGCCTAGTTTCTGCAAGCATAAGACATCTGCCCACAAAGTAACACGTTCTCTAATTCCCTAAGGTTGCACATATGCACATGCCGCAGATTTCTTGTAAATCGCTCTTGTGTTTTCGTCTTGTGCAATCGTCTATCATCCATTTCAGTTGTCTTTAGTATATAGTCAACCTGTATTTTAAGTGTTGAGATAAACATCGGAGAAAGACCTGTTTCCAGCAAAAGGATGTGGTTAGCCGTACTGCTGGGTAGCTTCAATGTGCGCTTCAAAAAATATCTAAGAATTTGCTCCACTTCTTCGAGTTCTTTGTGTCCCCAAACTTGTGCAGCGTAGAACATTATAGACTTGGCCGTTGTTTTGAAGATTTGGTATTTTGTTTCATACTGAACATCTCTGCTGTGCATCAAACTTCTCCAGGTCGCATTTAGCGCAGTTTTTGCTTTAGATAATTTATCTGTCATGTGGTTCTTATGGTTAAGATTTCTAGAAATCCGCATACTAAGATAGTTGTATTCACTCACGATTTCAATGTTGTGCTTCCAAACTTCCATTTTTCGCTGCGACAATTTCGCCCTAATCCGTTTCGAAAAATCATAACTTTTGATTTGTCGAGGTTCACCTGGAGTCTCCATTTGTTGCAATAATCGAATAATCGATTTATCATAAGTTGGAGGCTTTCGGTTGACTCAGCAAGCATGACGATATCATCTGCGAACATTAGCACTTTTATTAGAAGGCCTGGTAAAACTCGAGCTCCTCCTTGTAGAATACTTCGATGTCGTCTATAAATAAAGCGAAAAGTAAGGGGCTGAGGCAGCAGCCTTGTCTTAGCCCTTTGTCTACTGGGGACTGACCAGATACTTTGCTTACAAGGGTTACTGCAGAGGTTGTTGAGTCGTATAATCGCTCTAAAATGTTTCTAAACTTTGTCGAAATTCCTTTATTGTATAGCTTCAAAATCAGTGCTTTTCTGTCTATGGTATCGAATGCGGCTTTGAAGTCGATAAAAAAGGCATAAAGCTTCTTTTTCGATCCCTTAAATATCTCAGCTACATTGGTAAGAGTGTAAATTTGGTCAATTGCAGAGTAATGTTCACGAAAACCAGCTTGCGCTTCACTCAACAGGTTATTTTACTCTACCCAGTTATATAAGCGTTTGTATAGAAGTTTTGCTAGGACCTTCATCGCTGAATTCAGCAACGATATACCTCTGTAGTTGGCGGAGACTCTCTTGTCCCCTTTTTTGAAAATTGGACAGATGATAGCTTCTTTGAAACAGCTTGGTATACTAGCACTCTCATATGCTTGATTTAAAGCTCTTGTTAGGTATTCTACGAAGAGAAGTGTGCTAAATTTGTAGTAGGGATTCCGTTTGATCCTGGTCACTTACTGTTTTGTAGCTCATTCAACACCGTTTGCACTTCTGTACAAGAAAATGACGAATCAAGCCCATCGTTCTGTTGAAAAGGGATGGCATACTGAAAAGATGAAGAAAAACTATCTTCCGTTAGCATTCGAAAATATTCTACTAAGCTATCAATATCAACTGGTGGGGGGACTTGTTTGTTTGATTTCTTATTCATTTCGCGAACAATCTTCCAGAATTCACCTATATTTCTACATACTGCAAGGTCTCGAGCGATTTTCCTTGAGTAAGTTTGTTTTTTCATCTTTAGTAGCTCTTTGTAAGTTTTATTAGCTGCTAGATATTGTTGTTTGGAATAGATGTTATCGGGGTATCTTCTAAACAACCATTTTCTATAAACTGTTAGTCATTTATAATTCAATGAAAATCAAATCAATTAAATCGATCAATCAAATAAAGCACACAGTTGCAAAATAGAAATAAAATCCCAACGGTTACTCCTACTGACGTTAACACTTCTATGTTTTTTTTTTTTTTTATTTCAGATGAACCGTGCTCTTCAGCTTAAACCAGCGGATAGTGAAAATCGTGGCGGTAAGTCATCAACTACAAAAACTATTTAGAATAGATTTCTTGTTTATTGTGTTCTATTTTATACAAATTAGTTGTTGAATGTCTGTCTCTTGTGAAAAATTGTATAAAAAAACCTTTAAGTTTTATTGAATGAGATTAATTCTTTTGGATTTGTGTAGAAATTGGTTGAATGTTTATATGCTTGCACAAAACATTGCTGCTTTGCACATTACAGTTAAATATAAGGGCAAAATAAAAATTTTTGCTTATCCGTGAACTGAAGCAGAAAACACTGAATCTTTGTTTGTAGGAAGGTATGCTTAAATCAGATTGTGTCTAAACGATTCTTAGACGTTTACAGGAGTTCGCTAGGAATCAATTTGTTGCTTTTTTTTTCGTTAAAATTTACCATTGAAAAGAGAAGGTGTTTCTAGACCCAATGAGTAAGAAGAATTTGAAATTCTTCAGGTGGCGCCCAACGCGAAATTCTAAAAAGAAGATATTCAGTCGTAGAAAATCTTAAGTTCAAGGATTGATAATTTTTATTTAGTATTTTTTTATAATTGATCAAAGAGCAAAAGTTGAATATGTAGAATTTCGAGACAAAAAAACATAATATGACACTAATCTTTAGTCAACAACAACATATATTATGTTAGAAGAAAAAGTATCAGAAATCATTGAAAAGTAACAAATAAAAGATGTTGAAGTCCTGCATTCGATAAAATTTGATATTTTCTTAAAACGTTGCTGTTTTTAATCAAATGTATTGCTCCTAAGTTATAAAAGAGCCCGCAATTTCCGTAAACACTTCATAGTAAGAAAGTGCTCAGTTTCCATTTGGCTAGTGAACCTTGGAAATGAAAGACAGAAATCATGGCTTTCATGGCAATCTATTTTTATGTGTCTACTTGTAAAAAACAAAACAACACCTTTGAACTCCCACTATTAGAAAAATCGTGAATAATTCGTCTACTGTTGATTCTCTGTCTGTTTTTAAGGCAGAAAATATTTTTCCAAGCAACAGACAAAGACAATAACCCACATACAGCTAAAATGAATAACAATACAAGGCTTTGCCCAAGAGCTTATTTTCTAAATCAAGGACACTGATAATTTCAACATATTCCCATCATTTGCATTTCTAAACTTATGAAGCTTTGCCATTAACTTGACTTAACAGCTTTCATTCATTACGTCTGGCGCCCAACGTAGGCCTTAGAGTAGTAGTAATTTGGCTTGGAAATTTATTTGTTTTTTTTTCTTCATTTTTCTGCTTTTTTGGATATGTCTTTTGTGCTTTCATCTGTTATCTTAACAATAAAAGTAAAACAAGGCGTCGCAATCAACAGAGCCCAACGCCTTGTACTAAGTATTGTATTCTTATCTTTATAATTTCAAATAAAATTTAATGTGACGATGTAGACTTTCTGTGTGTACATCGAGGTCTCTCAGTGTGGTTTATCACCAACACCCTTGAAAATAAAGAACATCGGGCTAACAAAATACAAACTAAACACTAAAATAGCTATAAGAAGCCATAGAACGAACGCACAGACACATTACGCTTTCAGTAGGGACACAAAAAAAATTCTTTTCAATTTACGTGACATCATTACACAAGGACAAGGACAAATTATGTGCACTCACTTTCACGTACGTTGCTCTGTGCGATATTTTTCATTTGATGTGTGAAGCAAATTTGGTTAGATGCAGTCTTTTATCTTCTGACTTTTTTTTTTGCTTTTCAAGAGCATGAGGACAAGAAAGGGAAACAATAGTGTGATACGAGTTCAAATACCTAATCATCCATTCAAATTGATGAGGAACCTTAAATGAAAGAAACTTAGAATCATACTCGTCTCATTTCTTCCACACTCTCTGATGGAGTCTCTTTTTCTAACATTGCAATGTTTTCTGAATTCCTAGGACGAAGAGAGATTTCTAGCAAAACGTCACATGATATCCACGTAGGAGAAAGGGAATAGAGATGTTAAAATTAAAGGTTCATATTTCTCTATCGTTATTTCCGCCAAGGGAATTCATTTCAATGGATAAAAGTCGTAGAGAATAAGAGAAAAGTTTTTATCGTGAGTTGAATGTATTTTCGCCTTGGAGTTGTGTGAACCCAAAGTGCAGAAAGATAGTTTCTCGATATGCACAGAGTCCCCGATAGAGTCGTTTGCAAAAGTGTAGATGAACTAACTGCTTTCATCCATGAATGACATCTGGGAGGGGATGTCATTTAAACGAAAGAAGTTAATTGCTTTCAAAGTTTTCAGCATTGCATCTCACTTGAAAAACATATTCTTTGGGGTTGGCACAGTCTCTGGGGGACTTTCACCTTGACAAGGAGGCAAGCTTCATATTAGCAATTCAAAGGAAAAACATGCAATTGATCATTCTCTAGTAACAAAAAACTTAATTGCTTGAAATTCGAAGAACTTTAATTGGCGCCCAATACGAGGTGCGGGTCTCTATAGTGCTTGTGAGCTGTGCTTGAAAATTGAAAAAATATATATACATGGAGATGGAATAGTGATTGGTCTGATAAGAATGTTTTCATAAATTGACACAGGAACTATAAAAAAAAATTATGCGAAGCTGAAATGGCGCCCAACGTGAGCTCTCCCATACATTTACCTACATCCGCGAAATGCTTCAATTGGATTTTTTAAAGCTTCCTGTTCACCTTGTCATGATACACTTTATATTAAGAAATGAAGCAAAGACAATCTCCTTTCCATACACTCGATTCTAGTGTATTTTTGGGATACTAATATTTGATTGCAAGTAAAAGTATTTGCTGACGAAGCTCATGTAAACCTCGTGTGGGTTCATGTTTGCTACTAAAGTTCTGAGTAAACACATCGGCTGATATGTAAGTATTATTAAATTAAAAATGACACTAACGTTCATTTTGAATTGGGGAGAAAAAACTTCTTTCAAAACAAAACCTGATCCAACCCACGTCACTGTCAGAATCAATACATGCTTATTCGCGCACACGTGTCAGAAAAAGCTACACTCATTATCCACCCTCGTTCCTTTTTTTCTATATTCTTTTGACATAAAACCATTCAACCAATCAATCTCGCTTCAACATTATTTTCAACTTCAGCTACCTTTGAGTGTCAGCAGACAAGTCGACCTTCTCACCCTTTTCCACAAATCCATTTGGCTTTACCCAAATACACTTCAAGAGCAATTTTCAGCAGACATTCTTTCCACCACCCAGTTTGAATTTGAATATAAAAAAAACAACCTACAGACACATTTTTCATCATTTGACCTTCACCAACGAACATGTCCTTCACAAAAAGAAGTCATTTTCTCCTTGATTACCTTCACACAAAGCAGTCCCTCAGTACAAGAGCAAAGCGAAAAACAAAAAATTTAATGAAATACAAACTTTTGATACAATCCAAAATAATATTCAAAAAGAGTATAGCAGCTTCTAATCCACTCTGGCTGTGACCTTCATTCACAATCCTTAAGGACATTCGTGCATTTCACACGACCGACATCTCAATTTTCTCAACAACAACAAGAGAAAAAGAAAGGAGAAAGTTTCCAAATTTGTTTAAAAATAAAATCAAATTTTTTCGCAACTTCATGTGTATCCTTGCCATGAATTTTCATTTCTTTGTATCAACTTTTTTAAGTTCTCGGATAAGACGAAGTTACACAAAAAAAAAAAAAAACAGAAACGACAACTTTATCGATTTAAGCAATCACCAGATGTTTTCTCATCTCCGGCATTTTTGAGGTTATTCAGTAAAATTCATGTAAATAAATATAGGTACAGATACGGTCTAGAGTGCTTTGGCCCGCCTATCCTGCATGAAAAATATTAAGGGAATGATTCACATAAAATGAATTACAACCATTTTAGCTTTCTCTTACTCTCCCCCACGAGGAGGAAAACCTTTTTTTTTTTGTTTGACATACATTCACATAACCTTTGAATGAAAGACGAGAAAAAATCCACAAAATCACGATACGAAAGACGAACATCCCTTTCAGAACCATTTAATGAGTCCTTTTTCATTTTCCTACCAAACCCCACATCCCACCCATGAGAAAGGAAAATTATATATATAAATATATGTTTGTATGTATGTGTATAGGCTTGTATATCCCCGAGTTTGGGATAAAACATTTACATTTCTCTTTAAATCCTGGCCTCGCTTGAATGGCTTAGTCGTTAACTAAAACTAAATAGCAACAAGAAAGGATTTCTGCTTAAGATGCCCTTTGGGTGCTGACTGCTGAATTTGACTGCTTTAGCTTTAAAGGCACCAAACGAGAACGATCTTTCTAAATTATGGATAAAATATTCAAACACTTCCTATGTGCGTAGAATTCAAAATTTACCCACACTCTTCTCGCTCAATATTCACATACACCATTGCTATAGTTTTGTAAAGAGTAAAAAAGTGTGACCTATTTTTGAAATTTCTGTTAAAGACCTTTGAAATGTAAAACGCTAAAGCAAAACATGTTCTGTTCCAATAAATTTAGTCGTTTTGAAAGATTCCCCACAAACATTGTTCTGAATTTTCTATAAGCCATGGCAAATTTCTTTGAAAAGAAACTCGAACAGAAGGGTGGCTTTATGCGTGGAAAACCTTTTCTAGCTTCGGCAAATAAACAAAACTCAAAATTGACTCCTTTTGGCGTTTATATATTATATTGGGGTGGAAATAAGGCGAGTCAAAGTACAGCAAAGGGTAGGACAAGTTTTATTTGAAATCAATGAGTGGAAATTGCTATAAGGTACGTGTTATATGTGAAACTAGGCCGACAAGTGGTAGAATAGGGATAGTTAAGGTTCTGCAAGGATTTTCCCTTCCGATTTTGCTGGCATTGGTAGTTTGGAAGTAAAAAAACATTCAGTAGCGTAATTTTAATTTGAAGATAAAAGCACAGCGCTTGGGGACCCAGTTTTTTTAAGGACCGTTTACAAACCAGGTTCTGTTTTTATACACAAAATCGTAAGAATGCGTAAGTCAAAGTTTTTATGAGTAATTTAGACGTCGGTTCCTGTAAATATGTATGTTCAACGGAATGTTTTCTATATGCATTAGGTAAAGGAGTTTTGCTTTAAAGTTTCACATTGCAACCATTGGATAGCCCTTAAAAATCTCTCCAACTCTAAATGCCCATCTTTTCATGGAATGGCATTGAATATACTCAAAACAGATAACTATCGGATTAGAAGAAAAAACAACCAAGAATTTCTACAAACGATTTCGGCATCATTGTCAAAATAAAAGCACCTCTGGTGCTTTTGACAATAGTTTGTCATTACCTGGAGTGTTGGCTTGGTAAACGAAGACAACAACATTTTTTAATTCAGTCTTTGCTTTTATGACGAGCAGATATGAGAGAAATCTCATCAAAAGTCATGTTAAAAGCAAAGAGGAGCTGAGGCCGTCTGGGCGTCTGGATTCTATTTTCTACGTTTCAAGCAACAAGCAGTGGCAAATGCTTTAAAATATTCACGAAAAGTCTTTTTACTCACTTCTTGTTACCAAAGGCTGCTCTATGAAGCTAAGCTTAGCTGATTAAAGCACGCCTCATAAAGTGAGAAGTAAATTAGAAGCTTAGCCTATCTCATTTAAGGCCGCCACAGTCAGACCAAATTTTTGAAAGCAAATAATAGAAAAAAACCAGATTGTTGATTAATACATCTCGAACCCAAAATCGAAACTATACTTTCTGCTCTCGCCAGAGCTTACTTTTTCATAACGACAAAGTTTTGAAATTATGTCTTATTTTACACTGTTTTCGAGAGAGAGTAAGATTATTGCGCTTGATCTTTCTTAAGCATTTGATTAAGCTTGACATCAAGCTCTCTTATCGAAAATACGTGCTTTTGGTATTGATAAGTCTCTTCTTCGTTTGATTAGAAACTACCTTTCCGACCGTTCAATGCAAGTTGTATTGGACGGTTTGAAGTCTGATACGCACGTTTTAAATGCTGGTGTCCCGCAGGTCTCCGTTTTGTCCCCGACTCTTTTCATTATTTTTATAAACAATCTTCTTTCTGAAACATCTAATCCTCTTTTTTGCTGACGACTCGACCGAATCCTCGTCCTTGCAGTTTGTTACGTTTATAAAAATAAATCGGGTTGAATTCAGTGCATCGACAACCCAATGCTTTCTTCTGTCGTTTTAACTTAACCTTCCTCCTTTCAATGTTCCTGCTTCCAAGATACCGAAAAGTTGTCAGTACTAAATATGTGTGTAACCGATGATCTTCGTTGGAACGACCATATTTGGAGTCTTGAAAAATGCTGCAAATTGTTTTGGTTTTTCAAGACAATGAAGGAAATTATTCACAACTTATGATATGGCTACAATTTATAAGACCTACATCTGCCCAAAACCGGAGTATACCTCCAATATCTGGTTGGGTGCTACTAAAACGTCTTTGCGTCTTTTTGATAGGGTACAAAACAGAGCGTTAATACTGATGGGTGACAGTTCAATTATACAATTATAGAATACAACGATTTTCAACATCTTTGAAACGTTACCTGTCTAGCATTTAAGGCATTTCTTTCTGTAGGAGGTTTTTAAAATACTAATTCGAGTACTCAGACCTTAATACCGGTCGATTGTACAAATAGACAGCAAACTTCTTTTGTTATAGCTTTCCAGATGTTCGGAGAAAAGCCAAAAGACGCTCACTGGGTTACCAGCTCACACCGAGTATATGTTATCTGGTACAAGTAAATGCAAGACATTTGCAGAGGAATTCTCTTGCGGTGTTATCATCTTCTCCACAGGATTCGCAGAGTGTGGCATCAAATTAGCCTAAATTGTTTAAATGACTGGTAAAGGAGATATGCCCGGTGGCAACGCCAACAAGCTTTTTTCAGTATTTTCTGCTACGAGATAGCAACAATTTTGCAGTTCTGTTATTAACGCGGTGGACCATATGTTTAGTCTGTGTGCATCCAATGGAGATATGATACCTACGGTTGTGCTTTTGATCCAATCGTTAGTTGAAGCCCTCACTGAGGACTCTGGCAGAGCCAGCACTGGTTCAGGTCCTGAGTAAGTTGTCTGATATCCTTTCCTAGCAAGTTCATCGAAATGCAAGTTAAAGGCTTCAAGCTAATAAAGGGAAAAGCCAAGTAGTATATGTAAAGATGATAATAAATGGCTTAGGTAGACATATTTTTTTGGCGACACTACCCCATCAATGTTTATTCAGTGGTGCCAGGTCAACATGTTCAATACAAGTCACACACCTGGAAATAATCACTAAATATTCTGGAACTGTTTCATTTTGTGACGTTGCCTCGTACAAGTCTCGATGATCTAGATTCGGCGATATGGTCAGCGATGTCTTTTGAAAGGCGGGGAAGAACCCGATACAGTCAATTACTCGTCTGTCGATCAGAATTTTGAGCACCAACCGGCTCATATTGGAAAACTATTTTGCTGCTCTCTTGCCCTAGTCGAAATGTTGTATAGTTTTACTGTTCAACTATCTTATCTGTCCTCTGCTGATCATTTGATAACTTTTATGGAATAGCTAACATAACATTTTTGGATAGCAGCATTTTGTTAAAATAAAAATAACACTCTGGGCTCCACGCATTTCTTGAGCCTATGATTTTATGTTTATTTCGAATAACTTAATAAGTTCTGAACAAGTGAAAAATTATTATTTTATTCTGCGATTCGAACTTAAACTCCCACGCAACAGGCAAATAAGCATACCATTACAACACGGACATCAAATGCGTCTCACTTATGATATGAAAGCTTTCCGCTGTAAGGGTTCAAGGCATATGAGTGCAAACCATTGGAATTTCTTTTTTTATACAGACGTGTGGGTATTGCAATGCTAACTGATACTTCAGTGTGTGAAAATCTATTCAATTGCAAGCTCGAGAAAAGTAAGGTCAAATTTTCTTCACACATGTTAGGAAAGAATATATGTAAGTCTTTTTTAGCTTCTTTTCCATTTTCAAATATGTTCTTTGTTCATAAATTTATGAGACAATCGTTTCCTTCTTTGAAAATGTCCCAAAATACCCTCTCTAACGTTCGGGCTACTTAAATTTTAAATTTGTAAGCTTAACTCCACTTGAATCGGAGTTTAATGATCCAAGCAAATCGCTACTTAAAATGAATAAGTGCATCAATCATGCAAAAACAAAGTCTTAACCCTATTGATCCTTATTCGCTCTCATTCTCTTTACAATTTATGAAATTTCTCCTGGAAAGACTTTGTCTTTCATGTTATTTTATCTGTGTACTGACTATCTAAAGGAAACGTCCTGCCGCTTCATTCCAAATTGTTATTCTATACCTGACATCCCTGAATTGAATTCAACTCTACCTTCCCAGTCACCCATCCAACTAGACGTCTGATGTCCTTCCACCCCCGCTTTTTCATAGCACTAGAGCACCTTTCAATGCAAAGTTTAGTTGAAGTATCTACAACAATACTTCACAAACTGATTCCCTGCTGATGATTATGATTATAATGTCCTTTCCACTAACGTTAATATTCTCAAGACGAATACAATACGGCCATGCCATGTAGTTAGTCCGAACAGAAGCTTTTATAGTATAGTCCTTCGTCTTCCAGTCTATTAGGACAAGAGAGAGAAATATAATGTACAGAATTTTGACCTTTGTGCTGCCATTTTACTGCAACGACAGGTAAATTATTATTTCAATCACTCAAAACCAGACATGACTACCTCAGTAAACCTAGACAGAGTAAAGATGGAAATAAATGCAGCCGGGTCTGGTTGAATCAGAATAAAAATATTACAAAAAAAAAAACAAGGAGAAAGCCATGACATCCATCTATTGAAGGAGCTTCAAACAATCAAATGTTATTTTCTTCTCTTAAAGGATATTCTACTTTGAATTTCTCCTTTTTGGGAAAAAGAAATTGAAGTTTCCTTTTTTAATCGTCTTTTTTCTTTTCATTTCTCCTTCATATTCATAGAAAAAATCAGAGGGAAAAATCTACTTAATCCGATGAAAAAAAAAAACCCTGAACAACTGAACAAAACAGAAGGTACTACACTCGGTCTAAGGATAAACAAGAAATAAAAGTAGAAAATAAAAAACACAAGTTCTTGACAGTAAATTGATTGTTTGCTAAAGGATGCCATTCCAAAAACGAAGTACAATTTAAGGAGTGGAGTCTATTTATATCCTAAAAAAATAAGAGCTCTTCTTTCCGATTGAAAGCATAAAAGTTGTCGTTTGTATTTATTTGAATGAAATTTACAATTTGTAGATGCAACGATTGGGTTTGTGAACGAGTGTACCTACCTAGTTATGTTGGAATTATGATTGGGGTCTTTTTTTCAAAAGGATTTAGGGATACTTTCTTTATGAGTTGGAGGGATTATTTTCTTTCTTTTTTTGTTTTACCTAATTAGCGAACTTTTGAAGAATATTTAGCGAAAGAGGCCAAATGAATAAAAATTGGGTGCTGATCGAAGACTGATGAGATGGTGAGTTGGAAAAGGGGTTGAATGTGGTCCTATGATAAGAAGGGCAGTAGTTAGAGTGTTGAGTCGATAGGTCTGACGTTTTGGTTCTTCAACTATGCAGGTAAACTATTTTTCTTTCATCCTTCAGCTTATGAGTAGATGACAGCTATGAGTGAAATTGCAACCATCTTATTCCCATCTTCAGTGCTGAAAAAAGGGAAGGTTAACAGCCTTATAGTACAATGGAACAGTAAGTGGGCTTAGGGCTGTAGCTTCGTATTTGGCTAATCTTTCTGAAAAAAAAAAAAATGATAATTAAGAAAAACGCTTTTGATGTGAAAATGAAAAACTTCTTCATTTTCGTGGGATAATGTTGATTCTTGCCACAAAGATAGCCGTCCTCGTACGTTTTGTAGATCCTTTTTTGCTATTTTGATGATTGTTTAAAATATGATATGTAACACTGTATTTGATACTAGACTGAAATCAAAGCGATATATTTTTGATAATGTCCTAAGCTGGGCGCCCGTTTTTGGGAGCACAAGAAAATCAAACGTATCTGAGTTCATGAATGGAAAACTTCTATACCTAATGAATCTGTTGAGAAAACAGACAAATTGCTGTGAATGTACCAGCCTACCAGCTAGCTATACTGTAAAGCAAAGCCTCACAATTTGAGTCCGCATAGCTACAAAGCTATGCCTCTCAGCCTTAACTGTTTATTTCTGACGTTACCCAGATATTTCTGCATTTATGTCTCTTATTTAGTATTGAGAATTGCGAAGGTGTGGAATAACTTAATTGCAGTTGTTGAATAGTCATTTCTATAAAGACCAAGAGGCTCTTCCAGCCTAAGAAGCCATTCCAACTGTAAAGTTATAGTTTTTTAATGCCCAACACTCCTTAAAATATTTTTGGGAATCGTTTATCCACTTAACATCCACCGGCTAAAGGCCTGAGGAAAGGCTCTAAACATATTTCATCTACACACAAGGAAGTCTTCAATCAATCTCAATGCTCAATAGAAAAGTGATTTCTGTCAGTGTGACTGACAGTTGATTAATCATGTGATTTCAGAATGCCTCTGAGTATAATTCGATTGAAAAATCTCAATACAATATTTAACACTTCGCTGCGAAGCAATTACCTCAAACTAAAACACAGTTAATGAAGGACTACTTTAGGATCTTGCTTGGGACGATTTAGTAGAATTTTTAAAGTCAAGTACCTTAAACACAAGCCTCGGAAAATGAAGTTTTCATCACGAATTTTCTCTGTTTGCAAAAATTGAACATCTCTCTCTGAATATAGATGTTTTTCCGATGTAAGAAGTGGGCCTAAAGGTCAGTTCAGCAGTTTCTCTTTATATTCATTCATTGCCAACAGAGCAGAGAGCACCTATGAAAAGGCATCTAGTTAAGTAAAAGAGAACCATACAACTTATTAAAACAACCCCGATGTTCTGCATGAAGAAGTGAATTAAAAAAAAATTAAAGAAACAGAGTATTTGAAAATCGGTTCCAAAAGCATCAACGCACAAAGGAAAGAAAACTCCCAACTTGAGTGTAATTGTGTTGAATCTTGATAACTGTTTATTCAAACCCGCTCCGTATACTCACTTCCTACCCTCCAAGGATTGATATTCGTCGCATCAGAGGACAACTTGCATGCAGAGCATAAGCTCCAAGGACCAAAAATGAATTTCAAAGAATTTTCGGTTGGAATTCCCCAAAGAGCAATGATCAAACCTGAACACTCGTTTGCTTAACAATGCGACAACTTCCAGTCTAATCCCATTTCGGTTTTAATGAGAAAAGAAATCCTCACTTTTCATCACAATATCCTTTAACTTAAAATGACCCAGTTTCTTTCTTTGTTTTCTGTTGTTGTTTGATTTTTTTTTCTTACTACTTAAAAAGTAAGGATTCCCCTTTGTGCGTTTCTTAAATTGCTTGCAAAACTTTGTGTTACGGTAGGCATTATTCTCTCGTATTCACAACAAGCTAAGAGAAAAAAGGGCCTATAGGCAATCACAAATTATTGTGTGCTGCTTTTGCCCCGAGTTTATTCTCGCACCGCTTTCATTCACTTTGTGAAAGTTTTTTTTTTCTTTTCCTTTTTTTAATTTTGAACTTGCTTACAAATTTATTTTCTTCATCGTTTCAGGACAAGGACCTTCAAAATATGTGTATAAAGAGCCCAAAAAAAAAATTAAAAGGAAAATGTCTTTCCCATGAGAAAAATCTCAGCAAGTTTCGACATACTTTGCTTTTTTGTTGATTTTTTTTTATTATTTTTATTTTGGGTGCGTCGTCATCGTTGTTTAGAAGTGGGAGGCTTCAGTCTTCTACATCTACAGACGCAATGACATATACCATTGTTCCAAATAAAAATGAAAGCCATCACTACATCCCCTTTCTTAGTGCCGTTGCCATAGTCGTCATCGCCATCATCAGAGAAACACCCAAATAATCTCTGCGTGAGTGTTGGTGATAATAGGGTAGCTTCTGCTATTCTGTTTTGTATTTTATTTTCGGACTTTTGGGTGGTTTTTTTCTATTTTCTTCTTCAATTTGAAGATAATGCCGGGGAGAGGTTCGGTGCGTAAATTTTGGTGTTAGAAAATCGATTTTCTTTTTTTTTTATTTTTTGTTTTGTTTTGCCTCGTGCGTCGATGGATGGATGGTGTATTACACAGGCTTTTTCATACCTCCTAACACACATCCCTTGTGGCATTGTTGCTTTTTGTAGATAAACAAAGCAACGGTGGCAAATGTCTTTAACAAAAATACGCTCACTATCACATAGTATAAGAGAAGAGGCTTCAAAAAAAAAAAAATCTAATCGATATGGTTTGAACACAATGAATCGTCGAGGTGAGGGCGGACTCTGACTCTGACTGAAAAGAATAACGGACGGCAAATGAAAATGATTCGAGGCTAAAAAACTGTGTGATGAAATACTGGAAAGGATCAAAGAGTCCTTCAGTTTGTTTTTGTTATTCTATTTTATTTTTTTTTGCTCTGCTGTGTTGTTACCTAGGCTTACGTTTGGGTTTTTCTTTTTTTTTCCTCTCTTTTCTTATAGGTATTTGACAAATGGAAAAAGGAAAGCTTGTGCTTATTTATTTTTGTTTGATGAAAATCTCGGAAGGAAATGATTTCTCGAAAATTATATTTATTTATTTTTCATTTTTTTTTTTTATTTTTTTTTTTTTGCTTTTCAATAAATAATGTCCTTTGTCGTGGCTTTAATTTATTTTTCATTTAACTGTGATTTTATTTGGATTTATTTTGAAATGGTTGAACTCTAAGGCGATTTGTTCTTTGTTTGGCATTTGCAAAGAAAAAGTAGGTAAATCAAGGGGAATACAATTTTCTAAGCTTATTATTGTTTGTAGGCTCACGTTGATGTTTTTTTCAACATGTTTGCCTGTTTCTCTTGTTTTCTTATTCTGTTGAATTAAAAGTTACTTTTTTAACAATTCTACTTATGAAAGGACTCTGCCTCTAGGAGTGTGCATGGCAGTTGGGAAAATTATTGTGTGTTTAGAAAGTTATCACCATGGCACACTTTGCAAAAACGACCTAGCTACTCTTGAGTAAAATTGATTTTAAACATTCATTTCTGACGAATTCTAATGATGAAATGAGAGCCAAATACGTTTACCAGATGTTCGGTTTACCTTTTTCAAAAATGGCCTATAGCCTTATTTTGCTGGAAGAAGGGTCTCTTGACTTTGAAGTGAAGTTTTCTTTCATCAAAAGTTAAGTACTTACATTTTGCTATTGATTGCAGAAGTAGTGGCACAGACAAGTGAAGTGGAAAAAAGCAAAATAGTTCTAAGATTTTTTCATATCCTCAGCTTTCAACGCTTCGCAAACTATTTTTATTTAAAATGGCGCCCAATGTGAGTATTTATCTCTTCAGAATGGTTTTCCACAGATATTCGCTTTATCGGTAAAAATCTGTAAAAATTTATAAAAAAGAGAACTTCTTGGTAGGATCATCACGAAGAAGTCATTTTATATTTAATGAGCAGATCTTTTACTCTCAAAACAGAAATTTTGTGCGTCAGTAATAAAGAAATACTCTTGAGCAACAAGCTTGTGACATGTGACGTGACTGTATCTAGCAAACTACTCCTAAGCATTACACTTTTTCACCCAACAGGCGTTATTCATTTTGATAAAGGATTTTGAATATTTTTTGCGATCAAACTCTAGCCTTTCATGTAGCAGTCTGACGTTCATACTATTTCACCATAGACACATAATGTGTATTGTTGTTACACTCCGAGACAAATGAGCTAAATCTTATTTTGGCTCTCACCAAATATCTCCCTGCTTCACTTTATATACATACACAAGGTGGCGCAACGGAGCGGGAGCACTGTGGCCTGGCGCATTTTTCACAACCATGCCTTGTGAGGGAATGGATGAGACCTAGAATTGTCTACCGGTTCCCAACGCTAATCGAGAAAGCGCTTTTCATGGCGTTGAGTTAGATTGGGTTAGGTAGAATGGGCTGACGGTTGATCTTATTTCCGTCATACTTAGATCAATGTAGATCCATTGTGATACCCTTTTCAGTTTTTAACCATTTTGTGGCCTTTGTGAAGTTTAACGGGCTGCTTTTTGAAGTGTCTGATAATTCTTCTAGTTCATTGAAAAAGTAACTGCCTAGAAATTTTTTCCTAATGTGGCAGATTGCTGGGCATTGACAAAGGAAGTGAGTGGTATCCTCATGTTCATCTTCGCCATTGCATCCTCTGCATAGGTCATCGGTGCAAAGACCCATTTTCTTTTTGTGGTAACCTAGTTGGTTATGTCCAGTTATGATACGAATAAGCATTCGTAATGAAGGTCTATTCAATGATAGCAGCTTTTCAGATCCGTTCTTATCGTATTTCGGCCATAGTTTCCTGGAAGTAACACAGGAATCTAGGCATTCCCATCTTTCATTGGATTTTCGCATTATTTTGTTACCAATGATCTGTTTAATTTCACAGGGTGGAATCCAGATTGATTGATCAATGAGAGAAGGGTCAAGTGCTGATCCTTTCCTCGCTAGTTCGTCCGCTTTTTCGTTTCTTTCTTTGGCGTTTATTTACTATCAGATAACTTGCCAGTTCCTAACAGGCAGATATGCTACGCATTACGCCACGGTTTCTGCTTCACTTTGGCCTTAACTTAAAAGCTTCGCTGCTTGTTAGACACCAGACTGACCAATTTTGTTTTTGTTGGTTTTGAATTTTTTTTTTAAATTGTATCTAATGTCCTTGGAAAAATTATCTTGCCTTTAAATACTCCGTTGGCCTAACATCCTTCTGGATCAGTCCTTCATGTGGTTTTGTTGATGGAGGATTTTGTGGAAATGGCTCATCAAAACTCTTTTCATTGAGTGCTTTTCATATGTTCAATATTTTTTTCTACTGCGTTGGAGGAGCTGGATAGCTTCAGTAGAAGTGTAGACAAGTCAGACCCTTTGCTCTTGCTCTCACTTGTTTTCTTATGTAAGTTAGTAAACAAACAATCAAATCCATTCCTGTGAAGATGGTTACTTCTATTGTGTTGATAGATGTTAATGTTGTTCTATTTCCTCTCTCAAAGCGTATTCCGGAGGAAAAAGTCAGTACTAAACGTATGTTTGTGTATTTCAAATCCAGATCAATATGATTTTATGCCCCTACAATAAACCCACTCCAACTGTTCCTAGCTCACTTGTTTATGTAATGGTTTTGTGTAGGTAGCCCTCTAGAAGGTACTTCATCGATGTATAAACGAGTTCTTTGGAGCTGAGCAGAACTGTTGTAACACACACTACATAGTCATGCTCTACATTCAAATAAACATCTTAAATCTGGCAAACTTCTGTACCAACTTCCTGTCTTAAAGTCGTTCATTGATCCAGCCACGTATACAAATTTGCTGTGAAGATATTTCATTAGAGTTCGCATAACATCAGCAACACACCCAACAAATAGAAAAAATTCACACCCACCCAGCAGAAATTACACCGTTGTTGTCGTTTATCGTCGTCGTCGTCGCTGTCGTTGTCGCTGTCGTTTTCGTCGTCTACCCACGTAACAGACACGAACACACGCACAATTGTTAAAGCTATTAATTTTCTAGGTCAAAGGGATACGAGACAGAAATAGATAAACAACATCAGCAGCATCAACTATACCAACAGCAGAAGCAGTAATAGTAGGGTAGTAGTATCAGCAAAAAGGATACGTAAAATAAGAAAAAAAAAAAAGTCAGCTATCAACCTCAGGGTGAAAATATTCTTGTACTACCACACCCCGTATATCCATTCAACATGGTATCCTTTCAACCCAGTGCTGCCATTGCCGATGTTGCCACCGCCCGCCGCTGCCCGCCACTTCCTTCACCACCACCATCACCTTTTTGCGAAGATTTAGTATTTTAGTGTTCAAATGTGCGTACGTAGTCGTCCTTTTCATAGAATATCTGGATTATATATAGATAAATGTTCCGACTTCAAATCCAAACCAAAGATAAATGGAAGCCAAAGCCGAGGCCGGGAAGACTGTCGATTAAAATGTCAGTCAGTGTTCGTTAAGGACCTTTCCGTCAGATTTAGTTCCCGTGGCAATTTTTGTTTTATTATTTTCTTTTTTCTTTTTCTCCTATTCCCTTTTGAATATATATCACAAGAACTGGCTGTTTTAAGGGAAAGCAAAGAAATCATTTCCTGCACCTTTTGTTAAAACGAAAAAAAAAATGCCAAATAGCTAGCTATCAGAGTCGTTGAGGGAATATAATAATCATATAAGGCCTTCATACGCACATATAATACATTCTCGTATATCAAATAAAAATCAGTTTTGCTTAGATTGCATTTATTTTGTTATGCTGGTCCTACACCTCTTACTCTACCTCTCAGGACATCTTTTTTTATCCAGGATTTGGGCCAAGGCAGGCGGTGGTCATACGGGTATGTAGGTTTCTACAAAGGAAATGTAACGACTGGTATTATCCTTGAATGAAAGCCGTAACATGAGTATTGATTGGGTGGCTTAATAGAGATGTATTTTTTTTTTTTCCTATTCCTGTACTTATGTCCCATTGTTCTGCTCTGCAGGAAAGTTCAAATCAAACTCCAACATACACAGCAGTCAGAGAATGTTAGAAAGCTTCTTTGGCACATCATTAAACTCGATTGATATTGAATTTATCATTTCAATATATAAATGTATGTATGTGTTGTATTGATAGACCAATGTAAGATCCTTTCTGGATACTTTGGAAGGATTTTTACGTCTTTCGGGTCATATGGTATTCTCAATCGTAAACTTCATAATTCGACATGAAGGAATTATTTTCGTATATCGACTGTCTGTCCAATTGGTACACTTACATGTCCATCAATCGAGAAGCAAATGGACCGTGGAAAGGCTTTTTTTTGTTTTTGTTTTGTTTCATTGGAGTTTTGTGAATAGGTAGGTATAGGTATTCAGTTGGAAGAAGTGACTGGACCCTTTTTTTGTTGATGTTTTTGTATATATAACACCTGGAGAAATACGAAAGTTTTATTGTGTTGTTTAAGTTTCTCCAACAAAATGAATAAGTTTTGGCAAGTTAATGTGTGGTGATTGGGTAATATGCGTAGCATGGATTGCAATCAACCGACATTGAGTCTGATTGAAGACCTTTTGATGATTGACACGTTGAAGCTAAGAACTAGGAAAATAGAATATGTGTTTAGTGAAAGTTTAGCAAAGAGTGGAGTATTGATTATTTTATGATTAATAACCGAAGAGTGATGAAGGAATGTAAGTTTTGGTAAGGTCATTGCTTACATCTCTGACAGATGAAATAGCGCCATATGATCTGCTTTGAATACTTAATTGATTTGTTTATGAGTTTCAGGAACAAGCCGTTAGTATAGGTGATCCTTTTCTATGAGAAAAGCCGAGTACACACTATACAATTAGTTGGACAGACTTCGTTTGGCAGATGTCGGATTTAGTTTGCGTTCAGACTTTCAAGCTTGTCGTCCAACTTTATGTCATATGTTCCTTCGCTCCATCTAACTTCAAAGTTTTCAAAAATATTTGAAAACCATCCAACAAGTTGGTCAAGCGGTCGTCTGAGTTTTCACATTGTCAAGCATTGGTCGTTCAAGCCAAAGTCTGTCCAAAGTCCAACTAATTGTACAGTGTGAACGGCTCTAAAGGCAAGAACCTTTTATTTGTACTTATAAATCTTTTTCTCGATATACGAGTTTCTACGTCAGCCTAACAAGTAAACTGGGTGCAACTTTAAATCACCAAGAAAATATATTCTAAAGTTTTCAGTCCTCCGTGTAAACGAAGTAACCACCAGTGTCAGAAGAAAATAAAAATGTATGATCTTTTATGTGTGCACCAGTGCATAGCTCACATTCATTTACAGTACTTTAAATGATCGCAAAGTAATTGCAGTTTATCTTCAGTCTATAACTATGCTCAGGGCTCACATTCCTATGCAAACTTCCAATGCTAACAAGTGTGATTATTTGGTAGTCGACACAACATCGGTACGTTCAATGAACCTTACTCAGGATTTACCCGGCTCATTTCCTCAAATTAACGCATAAGCCGGGGGTTTTGCTCAAAAAGCGCTTAATCGCCGAAACAGCACACATGCTTGTCACTTGAAGAAAAATGAAAGCCATTTGATTGCCCTGCTCAGCTGAGCTCGCTGTAGCAAAAGTCTAAAGCTACTTTGGGACGAAATAAGGGCACACTCAGGGCACAAAAGCAATCAGTTTGACACTCTTAGCGAGTTGAAGTTTTTGAAAAAGCGCCGATCCCACGGCAAATCTTTAGATTCAAAGACCCCTTGATTTTAGTACCTTTGTGTTCCAGGTTGTTAAAACAATCATTGAAATAAGTAAAATTTGCAAAAAATAGGATTTTGATAAGTTGATCGCTTTGAACGATACGAAACTTATAAATGGGAAGAAACGACGTGTTTTATGCAACCAATAAGAACTTGCACGCGTCATTTGAGAGGTAAAGAGGGATAGTGCAGTTCGTGTTTGTTCGTTTAACACGACCTATTAAGTAATTTTAGGTGTAAAAAGGCATCGTGCTACTCGCGTCGTGACGAAGCTACTCAATCATTTCTGATGGAAAAGCTCGTGGTATTTTCTTTTTATTTACTTACTTACTTAAGGTGGAGCTACAGTCCGGGCTGGACTAGGGCCTCAACCAACATGCTTATCCAGCCAGCTCGGTCCCTAGCTAGCTGCCTCCATTTTTGCACGCCAAGTTGGTTGAGGTCCTCTCCTACTTGCGTGCGCCACCTGAGTCGCGGTCTTCCTCTACTGCGACGTCCCTCGGGATTGGATTCGAAGACTTTCCGGGCCGGAGCGTTGGTGTCCATTCGCTCTACATAACCCAGCCGCTGGACCTTAACTCGTTTGAAAAGGTCAGAGTCGCTGTACAGCCCGTACAGTTCGTCGTTGATTCTTCTTCTCCACTCTCCATCTATGCAGGCGGGACCAAAAATCACCCGAAGAATTTTTCTCTCGAAGCATCCTAAAGTGTTCTCGTCTGCCTTTGATAAGGTCCATGCCTCTGCGCCATATATAAGAACCGGGATCATAAGTGTCTTATACAGGGACACTTTAGTTGCTCGAGAGAGGACTTTACTACTCAATTGCCTTCTTAGTCCGAAGAAACAGCGATTGGCAAGAGTTACTCTTCGTTTGATTTTAGCCCTGGCGTCGTTTTCTGAATTAATAGCGGTGCATAGGTAGACAAAGTCCTTAACTACCTCAAAGTTATAGCTGTCTATCGTGACGTTCTGTCGAAGACGTCGGTGTTGGGTCTCCTTTCTTGATGACAGCATATACTTGGTCTTGCCCTCATTTACCACTAAACCCATCTTCGTCGCTTCCGTCTCAATGCTCATAAACGCGCCATTGACATCACGCTGCGTTCTTCCAATTATGTCAATATCGTCGGCATATCCGAGCAATTGAACGGATCTTTGAAAGATTGTGCCTCTTGTGTTGACGTGGGAGTTTTGCACTATTCTTTCAAGAACGATGTTGAAGAAGTCGCATGACAGTGCAGTGGTGTTTCCTTTTTGCTCTATTTATTTATTTATTTGTTTATTTATTTAAGATTTACATCAACAGATTTGAGTTTTAAAACTGTTTCGAAAAGAAAAGTGTGTATGGCTTTGTATTATTATCTGACTTTACTTTCATTGTAACCATTTTGAAGTATTGGGTTAACTATACCTTGTGCTGAGTGTTATTGATCTGCTATGTGCTCTAAAAAAAAGAATTGAAAAAATTCGAGTACGAAAAGATTTCCATATTCAAAATCAAAAGTTGCAGTACTTACTACTTAGTCTCTTAAAGAATTCAATGTTCTTCATAGCTTACCGTGCTCAATTCAGAAATACTTCTTTATTAAACCTTTTATATACCTAATAGTGCAGTCAATGAAGCATTTTAGGTCCGAATTTTTTTACTGTGAACCGATTTGCATGAAATTTTGGAATTAGGCTCATCTTACCCTTAAATTCAAAAGTGAAAATGATTTGCACACCGCCACCACCCTGGGGGTGGTTGCCACCCCTTCTCGGGGGTGAATTTTTTTTTTTTTTAAATAACCTCGGATATCGATAGAAGGCCTAATTTTAAGCAAAAAAACAAATATAAAGTTTTTTGTTAAGTCCAATACTTTTCGAGATATTGGCAATTGAAAATTCGCAATTTATTCACGTTTTTCATCTATTTATTGCAAATATCTCCAAAACTATACGTTTTATCGAAAATTTTATAAAAAACAAAATTGTAGCAGGTAAAACAATGAACTGTTTGGTTTTTTATAAAGTATTCTAAGAACAATGTTAAGCTAGATATAAAAGACCAAAACCATTTTTTATTTTGTCTGAAATTTAATGGTTGTAGTCAATGCCATTTAGCGGCGGGCAGATGCATTTTATGCATTCTAATACAAGAGAATGTTTTGTAGTGCTTGAAATAAACTTTAAAATGAGCACTATTAAAAGTCTTTTGCACGTAAAATAAGTGAGCTGTAGTGCAAATAAGGAGAGCATCTAATGTTTTTTTCTTTTAAATCAATGGCTTTCATAAGTGCCATTTCCACCAAAATTGAATTTAATCGTATTCCGCCTAAAATTAGGTTTGTTATGAAGAGTTTGATAGATAGTATCAGTTTGGCTGGTTTTGGACACATATTTTTCAAAAAAGTCACGGTTAAAAAAAAAACAACAAATTTTCAAATTTTTAAAAACCCTACTTTTTTTCATAATATCTCAAAAATGACGACAGATACGTATAATAGTGTAAGAACAAAAAATGTTGGTATTTTTTTGACAAACAATTTGGTCTTTTAGTTTTTTCTGTCAAACAAAAATTGACGGAGATATGATTGTTTAAAGAGCCCGTGGCAGCGCAATCACAGCCTCTCTTAAGTCCTTTAACCCTTCACCGTTTAAGCAAAAAATTGTTTACTATATATTGCAATCAATGATGTCTTAGCTCTCTTAATTACCTTTGCAATGGTTTCTTACAAATTGTGATAGCATAAAAATTGAAGGAGTTATGGTCCAAAAACTCATTGATTTAAAACATTAGATTCTCTCCTTATTTGCACTACAGCTCACTTATTTTACGTGCAAAAGACTTTTAATAGTGCTCATTTTAAAGTTTATTTCAAGCACTACAAAACCTTCTCTTGTATTAGAATGCATAAAATGCATCTGCTCGCCGCTAAATGGCATTGACTACAACCATTAAATTTCAGACAAAATAAAAAATGGTTTTGGTCTTTTATATCTAGCTTAATATTGTTCTTAGAATACTTTATAAAAAACCAAATTGTTCATTGTTTTACCTGCTACAATTTTGTTTTTTATAAAATTTTCGATAAAACGTCTAGTTTTGGAGATATTTGCAATAAATAGATGAAAAACGTGAACAAATTGCGAATTTTCAATTGCCAATAACTCGAAAAGTATTGGACTTAACAAAAAACTTTATATTTGTTTTTTTGCTTAAAATTAGGCCTTCTATCGATATCCGAGGTTATTTAAAAAAAAAAAATTCACCCCCGAGAAGGGGTGGCAACCACCCCCAGGGTGGTGGCGGTGTGCAAATCATTTTCACTTTTGAATTTAAGGGTAAGATGAGCCTAATTCCAAAATTTCATGCAAATCGGTTCACAGTAAAAAAATTCGGAGGTTGGGCCCTATTTTTCGCTTCATTGACTGCACTATAACATTTCATAGCTTGTTTCGCTTAAGCTAAATCACTTCTCTTAAAACGTTCAAAATTCAAATTCAAATGTAAATATATTTGCGTGCAGGCCAGCTTTATCAACGAGCATTCTTTTTGGCATATTATCTTCGGCGTCTAATCAATAAATGTATTAAAATTCATAAAAATAGAAAATTGGAACAGCATTCATAAGCAAATATTCTCTTTAACTCACTAAATACCCTCAAAAAACGTTGGCCCGTCATGCCTTTAGGTATATGTGCATTGATTTATTAGCAGCTTAATTTAAAATCCATAAACGGTTTAGTGAGACAAGCTTTTCGTAAGGAAATCTTCTTTGTGACTTCCTTGGAATGAGAGTCCTTAACAACGCCTCAAAAGTTCCTAATGGCTCAAAGGCTGTTATATGTCAGTTGTAAAAGGCTAAAAGTCAAAGACATCTTAGTGGAGTAAAAGGTTAGAACAAAAAATAAATCTGACGCATTAACCTACACTTCCATTCACTCTTTCATTGCTCTAAAAGTCTTTGCTAAAGCGCAGGTAGGGGACGTCAATGAAAGGCCTTACGATTAGTCATGATCCAATTATTAAAATCCTATTTAGTTAGATTTTTAAATCTAAACCAATTACTCAATTCACTTCATATAACAAGTTACTTTCTTAAATTTCCTTTTAAACTTTTCTTAAACTATAGAGTCAAGCTTGCCATTTTACAAACTTAAATATCATGAGCTGTCTTTCCATCTCAATGTTTCACCGCTCGGCTTTTATTAACTTCAAAAGAAAAACTCATTTTATCTGACACTTTGGAGTACAAAAAACACAAACTTCCTTCAAAACATTTGTTGTAGTCCCTCCCCAAACAAAACAGTTAATGGCCTGTGAACATTCAAAATGAGATCTGTATTAAAATGCTGAGCTTCTTTAATATCCACTTTTTTTTTCTTCTTCATTTTTGTTGGTGTCCTTCTTCCTACTTATTGTGCTTCCTATTCCAATCTTCAGATAACAAGAGAGCAAGCACATTCCAAAGTAGAAGTGTAGGAAAAAAGTTTGAGAAAATGAACGAATACAAACTAAATCATCCGCTGCGAAAAAATAAAAACAACATCAACATACAAAATGAAAAAAAAAAAAAGAAAATGTGCAAATGGTTAGCAAATACTTGCGTAATGCATCCATGCTCTTCGGTCTCCGCATCTTCTACTTCAAATCATTCGCTGACTGGGTGCTTTTTTCGCATCGTTAATTTTGTATCGTTTAGTGATTCCTATTTATATTATTATTTTCATCCTTTTTCGGTGTTGTACTTTTGGGTTTTAAGGATTTTAATGAAATGTGTCGATTATAGCGGAATCACAATTTTAAAATGACAAGGCAAGGTATTGGACAATTTAAAGAAGTTGACGCAGTGGTTTTAAAGCTTAGATGTTTAATTTTCTCTCTCATCTGTCTTCAGTCTTCCGTCTCTCGTCATCAGCCTTCTTTTTCAGTCTTCAACCTTCTTTTTCAGTCTTCAACCTTTTTGTCTTCCGTCTTCTGTCTTCTGTCTTCTGTCTTCTGTCTTCTGTCTTCTGTCTTCTGTCTTCTGTCTTCTGTCTTCTGTCTTCTGTCTTCTGTCTTCTGTCTTCTGTCTTCTGTCTTCTGTCTTCTGTCTTCTGTCTTCTGTCTTCTGTCTTCTGTCTTCTGTCTTCTGTCTTCTGTCTTCTGTCTTCTGTCTTCTGTCTTCTGTCTTCTGTCTTCTGTCTTCTGTCTTCTGTCTTCTGTCTTCTGTCTTCTGTCTTCTGTCTTCTGTCTTCTGTCTTCTGTCTTCTGTCTTCTGTCTTCTGTCTTCTGTCTTCTGTCTTCTGTCTTCTGTCTTCTGTCTTCTGTCTTCTTTCTTCTGTCTCCTGTCTTCTGTCTTCTGTCTTCTGTCTTCTGTCTTCTGTCTTCTGTCTTCTGTCTTCTGTCTTCTGTCTTCTGTCTTCTGTCTTCTGTCTTCTGTCTTCTGTCTTCTGTCTTCTGTCTTCTGTCTTCTGTCTTCTGTCTTCTGTCTTCTGTCTTCTGTCTTCTGTCTTCTGTCTTCTGTCTTCTGTCTTCTGTCTTCTGTCTTCTGTCTTCTGTCTTCTGTCTTCTGTCTTCTGTCTTCTGTCTTCTGTCTTCTGTCTTCTGTCTTCTGTCTTCTGTCTTCTGTCTTCTGTCTTCTGTCTTCTGTCTTCTGTCTTCTGTCTTCTGTCTTCTGTCTTCTGTCTTCTGTCTTCTGTCTTCTGTCTTCTGTCTTCTGTCTTCTGTCTTCTGTCTTCTGTCTTCTGTCTTCTGTCTTCTGTCTTCTGTCTTTCTATATTCAGTCGTCAAATCTTTATTCTTTCGTCTCTCTTCCGTCTTCTGCCGTCTGTCATTAGTAATCTGTCTTCTTCGCTCTGTTTACACTTTCTGGCTTCGCTTTGCTTTATTTGGTGTCTAACGGTTCTTTGATGTCTTTTAAGTGATTTTTTTTTTTAATTTGCAATTCGAATTTTTCTTTACTTCAAAACTCCTCAACTTTTCGTCTTAAAAATGCCAGCTTATCCAACATTTTGAAGAACCCATAATCTTTGGTTGCAGACCCAACGAATGACTCCTCTGTCATTACGACCAAGGGTTTGATGCTCGATGAGTTATTTCAATCAATCAATTACTCTCAACACTCTTGCATCTAATAAATCTACTATGGCTTCATAATTTGTGTCGAAAAGATGAACGCCCGGTCAATGGTGCAGACATCAATATTTTTCTCGAGGACAAATGAAATAAAATAACAAAAAGTGAAGTATAATTAATGACCTTGTCAATCGGTCATTCCTTTTAGTATTTTCGCTCGTTCATTTCTATCCAACCACTTCTACTGATACATTTTCTTATAGAGGGGAACAAAAATCTTTCGTTTAATTTTTATTAACGACTTTATTAGTCCCAAACTGATGTCGTTATAGAAAACGGTATCAGAGTTGGGTTCGGGCTTTTAGAGAACTTCATTATATGAGTGTGCAAAACGACATCCAAAGGACTTAAGGGCGAGACACGCCTTCGAAATCGGCCATAAAGTAAGCTTATAACGGATACAAAAGAAGGACAAGGTGGCGTTTGTGAACCAAAATGAAAAAAAAGTAGAGGTACCTATAGCACTACCGACAAAAAGCGAATCTGAAATTGTAGCATGATTGAATGTCGTTTGTCATATTTTTTGGGGGGATACTTTTCTCGTCTACCATCCTGTTTTGCAATTCGTTAGATGTCTGGATTTTTTTTTATCGTGCCATTCAATGGTGTTAGGAGTTTGTGCGGTTTTTGGGACCGCGATCCGCTGCAAAAGAGTTAGAGGGCTTATCTTTGGGCTACCGTTACTGTGCTCCTGGGTGACCTGAAAGCTTAATCGCCATGAGTCCAGTGGATGTTTGCCTGCAACTGTTCATGAATAGATGGACATTCATCAATGAGTGCACTGGGAGAAGAAGGTCCTCGTTCTCCGTTGTAGATATTTCGTTTTCGGTTTGTTGACTATTTGTCTGTGTCGAGATGATTGATGACGGATTCAAATTTTTTTCAATGTCCTGGGACGAAGAGGTTCGGGTACACGAACAAACCATCAGTTTTCTTGTTATTTGACAATGACAGAGATTCTTCGGTCACCAGATTTGAATTAGTATGTAGGTACTCCAGAGGGATAAGGAATTGGTTTTTCCATTTTTTATAATTTTAAATCATCTTAGAATTACGTGCTCCTGGCTTATCAAATTTAATCCTCAAGAACTAAAGAAGCGAGCACATTATACCGACTTGTATTTGAAAGCAGGCAGCAGCGGGTGTGGCTGCTTCAGTTCTTATTAAAACTTGAACTGCAATTGAAATCCTATGACATCTAAAGACAATAAACATATTCCTTTAACACACGTGCCTTAACGTGTACAACTTAATTTGATAGAACTTGTGGTTGATACGTTTTCCTTTCTCCTCAAAATGGAAATTTTATAGTACCATAGGGTGTGCCTTGTTGCAAGGGTTTCGGCTTTCACTTATGACATGCGATGCCACAAAGGGTTACACAACTTACATAGAACTACTATCCTCCTCAGCAAGCATAGTCATCAATCAAGGATATATATGTCTGTATCTGTATATTCGTAACACATCTCGTGTGTGTGGATAGAGTTGTTATTGTTATAATTTCTCCTTTTCAAATTGTACAGTTTTCATCCTGTGGAAAATAATGCAATTTATAGCATTAAAAAGCGACTTAGGCAGAGGCATCCGCCGTTGTACACAACGTGTACTTATGGATATCATATAACAATGACTAACGACGTTGACGATGACTATGATGACGATATGAATACAACGGTGATTACGGGGGTGATGATAGCAGCAACAAAACAACAACATAACAACGACAACATCTTGGTATCAAAAGGAATTTCTAGAGGCAAGCAGCATTTGAAAGAGAGCGAGAGAGAGAGAGATGGAGGAGAAGAGCTTAACTCAAACCTGATGGAGAGAGTCTATGTAACTGGCATTCACAAGTTACAATATAAAAGCCATATCAGGAAATTGTTGCTTGACGTTATTATAATTAAACTGAAGGGTTTTTTGCACACATTGCTACTTCAACTCATCATAACATGCCACCATGGCAACAACATCTCCCAAGCGATGACAACGGCAACGAGCTAGCGGTGCGCGGGTAATGAAGCAGAAACGACTCATCCGAGAGGGATAAAACTTCGAGTGTGTAATTGGGGCGGTGTATTATTATTATTATTATTTATTTTTTTTATCAGATGCTACCTACATACTTAGGGTAACATTAACAACAAAAACAGCAACATCGTTCACTTATTATAGCTAAAGGCATCTTCCGGGTGGTTTGAGGGTGGTAGTGTGTTCGTACATCCCCCTAAAATAATAAAAGCATCAGATGTCAAAAACTTACGAGAAAATATTTAATTAAATCGTTAAATTGTGGTCCGAAATTAAATCTTTATTAAAAACCCGACACCAAGTCCAACATCTTTACCTTCTCGACTGCCAAAAAAAAAAAGAAGCAGACAGACAGCAATCAACAACAGAAGAACGTTGTGTTGGTCGTATTATACGAAAACCGCAAAATACTCAAAAGGGTGTAGGTATTAGTTTGTTGGTAGGTATTAAGCTCTATAAGTTAAGTATACCTACCTACTTGGATTTCTGGGTGGTGAGCCGAAGGTTAGAGAGGTGGCAACACAATGACTATAACTTCTTTTCTGTAAAAATTAATAGGAGACAGTGTGACAATTATGTCACGGAGTCGTAAATGTACCATGGGTATGTAATGTGCTGTGCTGCAATAGCAAAAGTAATGGACTATCGAGCCAGTGTCGTCTATCTCGCTTTTTGTGGGTGTTTTTGACTTTTTCGCATTACCCGGATGAGTCGTTTTTGCCTTTTTTATAGGTTTTAATAAAAATTAAGTGACAGTGGCAGTTGGCTTTTTAGTATTACACTTGGTTTTGTTTGATTTTAGTGTTGCCTAGCGTTGTGTTCATTTTTTGTGGTCTCGTGAGACGAATAAAGATCTTAAGTGCGTTCCTTATGGCTGCTTCTACAAATTCTGATCTAAATGGAGGTTCGAAAAAGAAATCGACATATGGAGTTGACTATGATGAGCTTAATGAAACTAATTTATTTTGTCAATTTCCTTCATTCCGCCACTGCGAAATTTCCGTTCGTCGCTTTATAATTTTGAAAAAAGATTAATAAGCCATCAAGCAGCTTAGGTACTTCCTTGACACTCCATACGAACCTTCCAAACAAGCTAAGAGAACTATGTAAAAGAGGAGGAAGAGGCAATTTCTTGAAGACGGTTTGGGCCTAGAATTATTTTGAACTTGAAAAGCTTGATAACAAAATGAGTTGAGAATATTCTTTTAATATTTTTGGCTCAATTTGTGCAATCAAAAGGCTCTCACCCTTGACAAAATTAGTTCTAAATATCTTCTTTAGTTTGATATGTTTTCTTTCACATCTCAATTCTAAAATACCTCATTCGTCATTACTGACTGAAGTTGTTTGAATTTACTCCGATATTAATGTTTCGTCTGGAGTTCCCCAAGGAAGTCACTAAGAACCACTTCTCTTTCTGATTTTCTTTTAAATATTACAAAAATATATTTGAAAATTCCCAGTGTTCTTTTCTAATGAATGATTTCAAGCTCTTCCTTAAATTTTTTTGTAATCTCTTGTGTTGGTTGATAAAATGGCTCAATTATGTCGACCTCAGTGAACTTAAATGCCAAATCTTGTCTCACTATGAGGAACGAATTCCCAATTTTATTTGATTATGCTGTCGATTCTAAGCAAATGGAAACCGTTGTGCAGAAGAACCATCTAAATCAGAATAGTTACGTAATTAATGTTCCCATTCAAATGATATTTTGGTATTCATTAATTAAAAGGTTGATTTTTGAAGGGAAACTTCGTATGGGATGGAGTTAGCCTAAAAGGCCAGAGCTTTATTCAGTTTCGTGTCGCTGACAGCTATGACGCAGCTCCACTTCTAACTGCTGAGTGTCGAGAGTAAGGCTAGCGCGGCAGCTGTTGTTCCCACTACTAACTGCTGAGTGTGAAGAGTTTCTCTTCTACCCTGTGTGACTTGCATACACATGCACATATTTTCTTAGACCTTTTGTTTTCAATCTGGCAATACTTTTTCAGAGTTTGTCTTTTTGACAGCTGTCACTTGATTTATGTTGATTTTGATTTGCCATGGACGGTGGAAGCATTGACTACTGAGAACTGCGTAGTGCGTGCATTCAGTGAATTGCCTCGAAATGTAATCGCTGTTAACTCCGACTTTTACATAATTTCGTGTTTTAAACCTGTGAGTCTCTTTCAAGATCGGACGATTTAACAACGCTGGACTATTATTGTGGGATTATGTGAAGTCGCTTGTCTACGCTGCGACAGTTGACGCCATGGAAGAGAATATTTGGCTTGTTATTGCTGACATACGGCCCCAAATAATGCATGAAGTGGTCGAAAATTGGACCTCTGGGCTGGAATTTATTCGAGGGGCGGCCACATACCCGTTATCCTTTTTGAAAAGTAATGGCAAACCCTTGTCTTTATAATAAATCAAAGTTCTTAGTCAACACACAAAATTATTTCTTCTACAAAGCGACATAACTAAAAAACCCTTTTCAGTTTTCTTAATTTTTGGCAGCTGAAATATTTCTAATCAAAACTCAATTTGCCCAATACGATTGCACTCAAAGAAATAGTGTTTTGTCCAATTTCTCTTTCCTTGGGTTCTTATTCGAGTAAACCTCAATACGCTAGCTCCCATTCCCCTCCAATATTTGTTTGTTTTTTAAGATCCTAACTAAGGTCCTTTAAAATGTTCAGCATACTTATTGCCACACTATTGCTTCGAAGGGAAAACCCATCTTAAACACACCCTGTGTCCTTCTAGCACATTATCACAGTTGCCAACTTGTGTCCCAAAGAACATTCTTTTATCCACAAAACGTGAACCAAGCTATGGGATAGTTGTTATACATAACACACCATGGTATTGTTCTCTGGTTTCATTCTAATGAGGATATTGCCTTCTAATCTAATCCTTCGCAGCGCTACTGTGTCTAATGGCAGACTTACACACAAAAGGACGAGAACGTTATACTTACGGTCCTCGGTTTTCACGGCTCTGCTGCTACTGCCACGTACACATACATGGGCAACCAGCTGAATACAAAAAAAAAAAATGCACAAAAAGTTTCTATATTTCTAAGCCTTGAAGGGAGTCGTGGACCCCAAGGACAATGGACGAATCTAGCTATAGTGCACACTTACACACCCACACACAAACAAACGATGAACTGAACATTTATTGAATGAAACTGAAATAAATTGCCATTTCTATGGGTGGCTGTTTGCGTAGTATTTCTTCTGTCATCCTGGCTGGTTTTTTGTGGGACTAACTTTGCTATATCTAGTTTTCCATCTATTCACGAAGTAAATTGGTGTTGCGAAATGAATTTCTCCTATTCTTTTCAAAAGGACGAATGCAGAATATAATTTGAGCTTCCCATATCTAGTTGCTGGTCGTTGATGCTGCTGCTGCTGCTGCTGTTACTCTTACTGCTTCTGCTTCTGCTGATGCTTTTGGGGGGTGTGTGTGTGACGTTTGCTCCCAATTTATTTGCAATTTCTATATGTCCTTGCTTTGTGCGAGTGTACAGTGTGTATGTAAAAGAGACATTGAGTGAATCCATTTACCCGACAAAACACATCCTGCGTCTTTTCTAAAACCTCATTTCTAACTAACATAGTTCGCCAAAGGAAGGTTATCTTATTAATTTCTCTAAGGGTTGTGGGTGAATCAGGACAATGGCCCGCTTGTCGCTCCTTTTCTAGCAAATCGTTTTTTTACTCTTATTCTTTTTATATTATTTTTTGTGTGTTAAGTTTTGGTCTTTATTGGATTAATTTTAGTCATTCAGTTTTCCTTGTGTTTTGATATGATGTGATTTTTTTTTTTGTCGCTTGGTTAGGGTACAAACAAGTTTTGAAGAGAATCCTTCCCATGAAAAGGGAGGATTTTATTTCGTTTTTTGTACTTTGTTGTTTTGTTTTTTCTCTTTTTCTTGTGACGAAAATTTATGCATAAAAATGAAACGAAGCAAGAAGCAATGGCAATTTTTTGTTTTGTTTCATCATTTCTTGTTGTTACATATTTTGTTTATTTTAGGAGCATTTTTTGTTTTTCTTGTGCATTTACCTGTATGAAAGTAAAAGGACACAAAAGGATTTCTCAAAAAATATGATACGTGCTTTGTGTAGCACTCTCTTTAAGAAAATGTTCATGAATTGAAAAAATTCCAATTGCAGGATCAGGTGTCTTTTGCAAAGTTTACTCACAACTGGAAGAGTCTGTATTTTTACTCTAGAGAGACTCACTACAATTGCTTTAAAATTGAATTTTATTAATCGCAAAAAGACTGAGTTCTTGAAATTTAAAGGACACCAAAAAAAGTCTGATAAGCTTAAGTTCCCTATTCGTCGAACTGAAGTAGTTGTTCACAATGATAGAAATTTTCTGTCAATATTTATTCAACACCAGTTTCCAAAAAGAAAAAAAAAAGCAACAATGTTTCAGAGACTAAGACCTGAAAGCCTTTAAGCAGCTGCCACCGGTTTTATGAAATAAAATAAGGACCTATATAGTTTTATGCCGACTCTGAAGTCGATTTTCATAGCAATTCCATTACTCTTCAACGCGAAAGTAGATACCCAAAATCTGTTTTCTGTTTTTGAGATTTGTTTTTGATTTTAAACCTCGAACTCGAATGTAGCAGGCAGATATGCAAGCGATTACGCTTAGAGCACTACATAGAGTACCTACCTACAATGCAGTCCTATATTATAGGACTGCATTGTAGGTACTTCTTTTTTTGTTAAACAAGAGTTTTCATTTATATATATTTAGAGAGTGAGTATTTTTTTTTGGAGAAATCATCAGATGTCAATTTAACTGTAATTATTTAACTGTAAAAATATGTAAGGATATTAAGTAAAACGAGATTACCCGAGACTGAAACTAAAACATGAAAGATGAAGAGGCCTTTCAACATAATTGTTTGTATTTCCCGAGTCCCAAATGCGATGTGTTAGCGTAGTTTCCGAGTTAAAATAGGAACCTATTGATGATTCTTAGATCAAATTCCGAATTATTTTGATATACGAGGGCGGTTTGATAAGTCCGTGACTTTTTGAATAAAACAAACTTTTAGCGGCAAATAAACATTTTATTTTTCTACATAATCACCTTTTAGCTCGATACATTTACTCCAGCGTTTTTCCAACTATTATATTCCCTCCAAATATAGGTTTTCTCAAGGCTCTCAAAATTCGCGTTTGTTTCGGTAATGACTTCTTCATTCGACTCAAATCTCTTACCACCCAGCAATTTCTTTAGGTTTGGAAACAGATAATAGTCGCAGGGGGCTAAATCTGGAGAATATGCTGGTTGGGTTAGCAGTTCGTATCTCAATTCGTGGATTTTGGCCATTTTTTGGATTGCGCTTATGGTCGAGTGTGAGCAATCGCGGCACCCATCTCGCGAAGAGTTTTCTCATGTCCAAATATTCGTGTAAAATATGATGTACCCGTTCAGTTGAGATACCTACAGCATGAGCCAACTCACGCATTTTCATTCTCCGATCATCCAATATCATTTCATGGATTTTATCGATGATTTCCGGCGTGATCACTTCTTTTGGGCGACCTGAAAGTTCGGTGTCACTAGTGCTGGTATTTAGGTATAGTATAGTATAGGTCGTATACGACCTCAACGGAACTCTGTAAACCACTTCTTTACCTTTGAAATTGATGGTGCCGAGTCCCCGTAGTATTTATGAAGCCTTCCTTAGTTTCAGTGATGGACTACTTTTTACGTAAAAAGTAATGTTTAATGAGCACACGAAATTCCCATTTTTCTATTTTCGTAAAAATTCACGAGGTTGTCTGCTCTGAATGGCTATCAAACACCAACTGCATGACGTAGCTTGCTCAAAATTTGACAGTTGCCTACTAATAGATTACATTTGGCGGCAGCACTGTTGCATTTGGAGTAACTGCGGGAGAAATTCAAAAAGTCACTGACTTATCAAACCACCCTCGTATTTCGAGAACATTATCGTCAAAGACTTGCCGTTGTTGATCTTCGGTAGAGTTCTTGTGTTCACTGAACTTTAAGACCTGTGAGATGTAAAATTAAGTGTAATGTTGTTGGTGGAATGCACAATTCCAAAGATCGCTGAAAAATAGACAAACTTGGGGTTTTCTTCGACGCTATGGGCTACAAGTTCAGCAACAGTATTTTCTCTTCTTCTTGAGCGATTTGTAAGATACTTCACATTACAAATTCCACCGTCTTTTGGTTTACGAACTGTGAGCGCGAATTTTTTACCATTTTTGTTGGTAATTTTAATCATTTGAGTGAGATGTTGACGCGTTTATCATTTCGTTTTTATGAATAGCTCATTTTTATTGGCATCTGTCAAGGAGTGATAGATTGTTAAATTAAAGCGCTATTCAAAGTGATACTGAACAATGCAAATAGTGCCATACAAGAATAATAATGAGGAGAGCAACAATCATGTCATTTCAATACAGCAATGACGCCATTGTAGCTCCCTATTGGTCTTTGTTACTCTCATTTTTTAATTTTGGTTGAAAAGGAGCACCTACAAGCTTATGGAAGTCATTTTGAAACCATTCTCGTGACGAAGGAAGAACAGCTTTATTGGCTTATCTTAAATATGGCGCGCCTGCATACCCTCCAACTCTTCTTTTTTTTTTTTTTTTGAGCATACACCATATCCAACATTGGTCGTTTTTGACCAAAGACTGTTCAGTAAGTCTTATAGCTGCTATCTATCTTTTCTTGAAATCTTTTTGTGGCGTAGACATTTCACTCACACAGTTCCCCAAAGTCAGAGCTGATCGGTATTGCCCTTCTTTAAGTTTTCAAAACATGTGGTCTATTGCACGAGAACAACGACAAATGCTATAAAGTTTTGTTTGAATAACAAATAGAAACTCAAGAATGCAGAATTAATATTTTTAAGGATCTGATCCTTGACAGGCTCATATTGTATCACGGACCTCATACTAAAAACCAATGTGTTTTTTTGTTTGTAAATATATCAGTGAAATATTCTCATAAAAATTCCGTCCTTTTATAACTTTGCAGCACTTAGTTCATTGATAGAAACATAAAGCAACCGATTTATTCTTCCAACTCAAAAGCATTCCTCCCCTCCTAAACCTACGCATAAGTAAGTCATTTCAAACTGAAGGAATAAAGAGATCGAAAACTTATTTTACTTTCCAATGCAAATCACAGTTTCTCCATAGAGCTCATAAAAAAAATATATATTGTTACTTGATTGAGTTGATATTGCCTTTAAACCATCACTTCATCCTCAGCCATCACACTACTCAAGCCTCCTTCCCACTCCATGCCATTCTAATGCTAAAACACTTTGTGCCCTAAGTGATGATGATGAAAATGAAAGCGAAAAGCCAGAAAACATTTTTCGTGTTCATTTTTGAACGATGGATCGTGAGTATGAACAGCAAACAAAAAAAAAAAGAGGCTGCTACATCCAATAGCGTCCATGAAACACTATGAAAAAAGCACCATCAGAGAAGTGCAAGAAAAAGGAAAAAAAGTCATAGCACAGCGGGAACTTTTCGAAAATGGAATCGAAAGGCAAAAAAGCAATTTCCGCCCTTTTAAGGGTAAAACTTAATAAGCATTTTCAATTACCTTACGCCAAAAGAATATATATGTACATTTTTTCACCACTAGCCTCTCGTCCTTTCTAAGCTCTCTTTTGATTTCTTCTTTAAAGGTTTTTTTTTTTGTCCTGCCTTATTTTCTGTGTGACCTAACAGCCGCTGGAATATCAAAAAGGCTTTTTTTTATTTAAAACTCCCCCGTCCCCATTTGGCCAATCCCTCTCATTCTTCACATCTTCTCGTCCTTTATTATGGTGTTAAAATGTGAAGGTAAAGTACCTCAACTACCCTTAGGTGGAATATATACCTGCTTGGAGAGTACAGTACCATAAAACGAACTTCAAATAGAATTGGACCGTGATTGTGATGATGGCAATGGTGGCGTTTTGACCACAGTTGAAGGGAGATTCGTTTTGTCCTTCGTCTTATTTGCATTCAAGGCGGCGACCGGCGAGCAAAGCCAGCGACAAAAAAAAACTCAAGTAACACCTCATTCCTTTTCAAAACGAAAAAAAAATCTTCATGGGAGAAATCTGTTTTGTCCCGTTTTTAGCTTTAATTTGAACAGAAATATTATAACTTCTTTTACTTTCATCAGGTTGAAAAGGCCTTCGTGCGCCGTTCTGTGTACTCCCCCCTTCTCTTTAAACAATTGGGGTCGTTACGAAATGAGGAAAAAAAAGCATTTTAATGCCCGTGTGCGTTGTTCAAAATTGGCAATCTGTGTAAAGTGGTCGACACTTTTACAACAAAAAAAAAATCAAAAAGAAAAAAAATATACAAAAAAGGAAAAACCAAATCAAGGACCAACTCAACGGCATAATCTCCTGTTCGAATTTTCATTTTGTATACGATTTGCATAACATAATAGAAAGTTTCTCCTTAACAGAAAAAAGAAAAACACGGACTCTTTCCACTACCCTCCGTCAGAGAATTCAGAGCGCAGTTTGTGTTTTTCTTTAAAGCTCCTTGAGAATTCCATAATGGTATCAAAACGACAAAGACGACGATTCTGGGGGTTTGCTGAATTTTAAGGACTTCATCATCTTTTGGTTGCTTTTAAACAATGCGGAACATTTACAGACAATTTGTTTGTTGGGTGTACGAGTGTTTACGCCACACTGCACACGCACAGGTGTTTCCGAATGCAAATTTGACCAGAATTTCCCATCAAACTGTTGCGAATTCAGAATAACCTTCCCCCTAAACTAAATAAACTTGTCGTGGCAGCGTTTTTCTTGTGTTATTTACTCTGTGGAAGGTAACGTTTCGTTTCGAGGTAAACCTACGTATTCGCTGGTAATTTAAAAACTGGGTGCTCAAGGTGTGTAGTGAATTGCTTTTCGATGAATTTTACAATTTTCGTGGATATGACTGAGCTATGAGCGCTTAACTTTGCCGCAGACCAAGAGAAATTTCAACGAGTTTTGTTTTTGTTATTGTTGTTACAACAAGTTCTTTCATCTGTTGTTTTCTCATTTTTACCAACTTTACTTACAATACTTAAACACTCAGTACCTAGGAAGGTCCATTTTGGTTTTCTTTTCGGTGGAAACTATTCTCCAATGAAAGCTTTGCATATTTAATTTTCTACAAAAAAAATGCTTTATTCAACTTCGTTTCAAAATGTTGCCGTAACATAACGTTGCACCACATCTGTCTTGTGTTACTTTTCCTAAAGCAGCACTACTTCGTTTTCATACAGAAATCGGTTCAATGCTGACAGTTCTGAACCTGGTATTTACACGATCGGCACTATGAAAAATCAATTGCTTCCACTTTGTGTGAAAATAAATCAAGAAGGTATCAGCTATTTTCTCGATAAGTATGCACTCAGATATTCCTGTGAGCATGTACTTTACTTTCGGTTTGCTTTTTTGATATTATCATAGTTCATTTCACAAGTCATCCCAATGTTTCGAAGGATCTCTATCCTCTTTTTAAGACGATTTTTATTCACTAAACGCCACATAAGAAACATTGAATGAAAAGCATTCACATTTTGAGTTTTACATAAATCCAAAGTCTCGGAATACACATACACCACAGGCGGATCACTTGCATGAAGCATATAAATGGGAGGATTGTGACCTTCATCATGATCATGAGGCTCGTGGCGTCTTAAAGGAAGAATTAGAAGATGTATAGACAAACAAAGTTTGCTATTACCTCAAATTTATACCTTAAGATATTTGGAAGTCCTTTTCCTTTATCGTATTTATTCCGATGGTAGTAACCAAAACTGAGATAAGTTTACAAACAAATATAAGGAACTAAAAAGCTAATAATAGTGTTTCTGATATTTTGTGTGGACATAGAGCTGTGGTATATCTTCGTTTTATTCTGTCAGCATAATATTTTGTTTTAGTGTTCATGGTTTTATTTATCAATTTTATGATGGATTCTCAGGATTTCCAAAGTAAATCTCGTATCTTCTTCTATCAGACAAGTATTTTTAGTTACTTACTTGGTTACGTTGGTGTCAATCGGCTCGAAATCTCGCAGTCATTGTAGTGTGAAGTCTCGATTCTTTATTCAATTGTCTTCTGCACACATTGTTCTCATCACAAACAGAAGACTAAAGATCAGCTTCTGAGTGAGGCAGAAGTAGTGATTCTTTGTTTTTTAAAGCCTTGCATAATAGTAAAATTTAGTTTAATTTTAATTTGCTTTAGAAAAGACGAAGTTGCGGGGTTGTCAAATAAACTCACGCTTTACACCGAGAAAATCATTTTTGATTTTCGAGACAGTATGATAATCGTGGCACCGTAATCTAAGATTGAATTCGGCTTAATTAGGCCAAACAACAATCAACATTTCAAATAAAATATTTTGTGGAAAACTATTGCCGGAAGAGAAGATATTAGGCGAAACTCAAACAAAGCTTTGAAAAAAACACTCGGTGTTCAAACCGCTTAATTGATTTAAGGAATTTATTTTCATTTTAAGAAAATCGTTATATTTTCTCGGACATATATTCGGTTTTTTAATCACACAATAAATACCAACTATATTGAAAAAAAGTATGAACTACATACTTCTTACACATTTTCCTAATTGCAAGTTTCATACTGAATTAGTCAACCTCGATCACTTGAATAAAATAGTGCAAAACATAAACAGAACAACATTCATTTTTCGAATCAGAAGTAACGTTTACTTCATAAAAAGTAAAAGTTTCTGTTTGTTTGCCCAAAATTTCAAAGTGGCCTTTTACGCACCGATCTTTATGGATTTGCCCTAGTGTGTGTTGTAAGCAGGGCTGTAATAATCATTGTATTATGTTCTATGACTTTTATTACTTTGAAATCCATCAAATGCACTGCTTTTCTTCAATTTCACTTCTTGTAACATTTCTCATGATATGACCTTAAGCATTTTCCGTCTGTCCCTTGGATACTTAGTTACATTGCCAAGCTCCTCACCCCCTCTGAATTCAATTTAGGAAATCGAACAAACACAATTTAATTTTTTGGATTTCCTAATTCTGCTTAGGATTTTCGCAAATATTGTTTCATGATTGAGGCTTGATCTGTGCAAAAATGCAATGCTCTTCTGTTTCTTAATCATTGTGTTTAGATTCTATTGGCTCTGAGCTCTGGTGTACTGGCCGGCGAGCAGCTGTTTTGAAGCTGAGTTTTCACACCTTCCTACGGCATCCCTTTCATCTTTACATCTATATTTTGCTCGGCTTCTATTTATTTCTTTGTCTTATTCTCTCTCTAAGCGTCGTTTTTCTCTTTCTCTTTTCGCTCTCATTCTCTCTGATGATCACTTATCTTTTTTCTTTCTCTCTTACTCTTTCTCTATCTATCTATCTATCTGCTTGTCTCTCTCTTTCTCTCTCACTCTGTATCTACCTCTTTTCATTTATACGTACACGCCCTATATCCTCTTTGCCTATCTCTCTCTCTCTCTTTTTGATTCTTTCTATATCTGTTTCTCTCTTCTTCTTTCTATCTCTTTCTGTGTCTGTTTTTGCTTCTATCTCTCTTTGTCTCTCTATCTTTTTCTCTCTCTATATCTCTCCTTCTCTCTTCCCCCCCTCTCTCTTTCCCCCCTCTCTCTTTCTCCCCCTCTCTCTTCCTCTCTCTCTCTCTCTCTCTCTCTCTCTCTCTCTCTCTCTCTCTCTCTCTCTCTCTCTCTCTCCCTCTCCCTCTCTCTCTCTCTATTTCTCTCTCTCCCTCTCCCTCTCTCTCTCTATTTCTCTCTCTCTCCCTCTCTCTCTCCCCCCCCCCTCTCTCTCTCTCTCTCTCTCTCTCTCTCGCACCAACCATCCCTGCCATTCACTCACGGATTATTTTTTTCAATCCTCTTTTTTCTTATATATCCAATCTGAATCATATCATCATATCTTTCAATCTGAATCATTTTTACTCCATATCTCTTGTTTTTTTTTTTCAATCTCTCTACCTCACTCCTTCTTTCTTTTCTTAGTTCCTTTCTTTTGCAACAGTCCATCTTTCTCCCTAGTCTCCAAATTAGGTCGAAACTATAATTCACCAAAAACGAAAAAGCCTCTAACAATTGTTTGGGTTTTGTTGCTAACCTGGTATCCCCGAATCATTCCAAAGATGCTCTTCATGAATAACCGCAGTTTCTCCTTGAATCCCTTTGTTGAAACTTTCACTTCTCAAAATGAAATTTTTGTCACAATCAGCTTGACAGATCGCTTCACTTTCACAAAATTATACTCTCCACGTGTGCACGTGTTTTACAAGCGAAAAAGAAAATCACATACTCCCAACCAACCCCCCATTTTCCCATCTACCAAAATGAACAAAATATTAATGTAACGATACCTACGAGTATTTGGCAGTGCCTGGTGTGTTTTGTGTGAGTGATTTTCTAAGCCATAAGGCGTGTTTGTATCAATTTATTTAATACAAAAATTCGTTTTAATACACAACTCCTAACAAGGATAAATGTGACTATATTCTCATGAAAAGCAAGGCACGGGCAAAAACCTTACAACTTTCTTATTCTTCAAAATACAACAATGCTTGCAAAAAAAAAAGGAAAAGAGAAAATTATATTCCGTCCGAGGAGGGTTCAAAGTAAAATGCATTGCCGGTCTTTTATCAGGACAAAAGGCCAACAATCAAGACTTTTATTCATTCAGTCATTCTCACTAAATGAAGCTCAAAATATATAGGTACTCACTCATATAAAAAATACTACTACGCAGTCAGCCATATGAAATATCTCTCTCCATCTACGACCCACATGTTGTGTAATATAAATAAATGAAGCCTTTTTTCCACAACCAGTCCCGTATAGAGCGAACAACATAATAAGATGCTATTCACTTTCCACTATTCTGATTTCACTCTTGTGACCAACAGAGGACTTCTATTCCTTTCACAATTTCTTTTTTTTTATTTTTTTTTTTATTTTTTCTTCTGCTCCTGCTCTGTAATGTATTAGAATTTTGGTAGAGTGAAAGCTGTCAGACAAAAGTGAATTTAATATTAATTCATGTTTAGGGTACGAGTGCCAGTATATTATGTAATACTTTATGAAAGAAAATTGTAATAAATTTCCTCAGTTAATAAAAAAGATCGTGTGTATTATTATACTTTCACCATCTATGGATGCTATTCGGTAACACAATATTGTATGCTGGTAGTTCAGCAGCTTCCATTTAGCTCTCCACTCCTTCAATCCATCTTTTCTTTTTGGGCTTCATCAAATATTGAATGGAGGACCTGTTCAAACGAATGAAGAATGTTATAAATGAAGACAGGATATGAATAATATCCTAGTGAGCACGTGTGCACACGTAGAGGTATTTAAATAACGTGCGAATGCTGCGAGTGTTTATAAATAAATAAATACACATGTTACGCACACAGTAAAGTGTCTTATCAAACAATAAGACTGTCATCCAAGTTCCTGACGTGAATATCCGCGGGGATAGAAAATATTTGGTAATTTTAGTTCAACCAGAGATATCGCTTCACAGCCACAGGAAGTAAAGAGATATTCCCAGGATGCCTTCTTGTGGTGACTCCCTCACTCTCTCTCTCTCTTTCTCTATCTCCAGTAAATTTGCCTGTTGGTTAGATTTTGTAGGCTTTCAAAAGGTCTTAAGTCCCCGGTAAGCATTCATTGAGCCTCTGCGTAAAAAGAGCTGTCTATTTTACAAGAAAAGTTTTTATGATTAGTTCTAAATTTGCTTTTGAATACAATTCTGCACAAGTGTCCGCATATCCAATTGAGCGCAGGTGGTTTTGTTTCTGAATTTGCCAAGGCTCCCAAGTTAAAGATATGTTATTGGAAGGCTCTTAAATGTTATCAGCATGGTACATGCCACATGTCAGAGTCTGAATTTTCCAAAACTCTAAATGTTATACAGAATTTCACAAGATTTACTAAATGAGTAGCTTGGGAAAGTGAAGTGACATTTAAATGCAAATTGAAACCTCAAGAATATGGCCAAGCATTAGAAAGAAGAACTAACGGTACGTTCAATCAATAATCAAGGCTCCTGTGACTTTGCTGACAATATTTCATACTCTTTTTATAATATTTAATGTTTCTGTATATATTCTGTATACAGAAATTCTCTGAGTCTCTGTGACAATGACTTTTGTTCTGACAGTCACTATCACTATGATAATCCATGCTACTACGCCATTCACTGTTTATATTAAAATGGGTGTGGTGCACTGCACAGAGTTTGTGATGCAGAACTCGTTCCTCTTTTCTTGGAACAACTTCAAATTTTTTCTTTTGCATTGAACAACATCAACCGTGACAAATCCAAGGCTATCAAAAAAAAAGCTCTCACTTTTTCCGATTGATAAACCAACTGTCAGAAAAGTGGCGGCCGAGGATCTCCTTTGGAGGGTTCCTTTTTCGGTTTGTGGATAAAAATGAAACTACCTTACCATTATTGACTCTCTGGTTCTACTCTTTGCTGTATCGTTAATGGATGTGTTCGGATAAGGTCATTTGTCGGAGGCCGAAGATCGTATAACAAGAAACACTCATATAAGGTTTGGTCGTTGAAGCCCTAGGGTCGCCCTGGGGTCGGCACAAAGCGTTTTTTGAGAAACCTAAAGTCGCACTGAATGTCAAATTGAGTGTTTTTTGAGCCCTAGGGTTGACCTGGGTTTTCACTCAACTCGCCACAGGTTTTTGTTGTGGCGATTTGAGGGCTGTCAAATGGCATGTGTTTTTATTCCAATGACAGGGAAGTGTAGTGACTTTGTGGCTAAGCGTTTTTTGAGGACTGGAAAACCCAGATTTTTTGACAACTCATAGGGTTGTCAAAAAAACCTGGGTCAACCCTGGGGAAAGTTCAACGAACAGACCTAGTGTACCAACACCTCCCGTTTTACTTTTTTATCTCACTCTTCACTGTCAATAAAGAGTCACAGTCTTGTTGTTTCGTTGCTGTTTTGTTTCACATTTAGCTCAGTTAAGAGCATATCTACAGATCAACATTACCACTGTCTTACTTATCTCATTTTTGAAGAAAAAAAAAATGAGGTAAAGTAATTAGTTGAATATGTTCCCCATCTACTTTTTAATCATTCACATTCCTCTTAAGTGTATTCAGGGAACGTATACTTCGAAAATAACTTTTGAAACTATTTCTATTTGTTCACTTTCACCTCATTGCCTAAGCCTTTCAACTTGTTGAACCTCAAATAACAGTTCAAGGACTTAATTTATTTCAAAATATTTTCTTGTCAAACTAGGTCGCTAACTTATTGTAGAATGCTCGACTTGAACACCGCTGTCGTGTAAAATCAGAAATCTTTAACCGCACCCAATCCAGCCTATAGTTTTAGTTATTTTTATATCTTTTTATATATCTCCCTCCCGCTCTTTACCTCTCACTCCCTCTTTCTTTTCCTTTATCAAAAGCAGACTTTCAAGGACTATTCCACTTCATATGTCAACTACAGTTTTGAGTCCTTATCCTTATCCTTATCCACATACATAAACCCAACAATTATTTCATTTTATTTGCTCAAAATTCCACTAAAGTGCAAATATTATATTGACTTAAACATTTGTACGTTTATTTGTGCTTGTATATGTATGTGAAAATGTTTGAGCATAGCAAACACCTTCAACTAAGTAGTATACACTATATACACATATGTGTGTGTGGGTGCACAAATAAGGATCCAACTGGTTGGCTCTGACATCAAGAGCAAGGTTTTTGTGTGTTTAATTTTTCCATAGAATCCTCAACCCCTACTCTAAGAAATCATCGGTCGGTTTTATCCAACATGCATATTCAATTCACGAGTCAAAGGCGAATAATAATGACATTCATTTCATTACTCAATCTTCAAATACCAGACCAAAGTGTGAGCGTATAATGGCAGGCATCTCACAGGCAAAATAAAATACACAAAATACACAAAATGCAAAAAAGAAGGAAAAAAAAACATAACCAGCAAACCCAAAAGGAGTCATGTTTAAGTCCTAAGTAAATATTAATTCGTTTAATGGTTTCCATTTGGCTTTTCGAAGCAGCCCCAACTGTGTTGATGATGATGACGATGACGCCGACTATGACGACGACGAATAGTTTGGAGATGGGTTTTCGTCCTCTTTGGTTTTTTCCTGTGTGAAGTACTTTGTGTGACACCTTCTCTGAATGATGGTTTGGAGATTTTACCGGATTGGATGTTTCCAAAGAAACCTTTTTTTATATGGAGGGAAACTAGTTCTTTTTTTATCCTAAATCCAAAGTGCTAGAGCGCCGCCGAAGAGTGGTGTAGTGTTTTTTTGACACAAAGTTCTGACTGTGGGTTGGAATACAATGGTTTTGTGTTTCACAGTTTCAGCCATCTTTGCTTGGATTTTTGTTTTGTGATGAGTAAGTAGAATGGAATGAATATATACGGTAAGATTATTTTTCGTGGGTGCTTTCATTGAATTTTAAAACACCAAAGTCGTTCAAGTGCTTTGCATACACCAAACTATTGGAGTATAGTGATTTCTCGAAATTCGAGTGCTGCGTGTATAAAGCTCTGAAGTGCTTCATGCCATTGGAATTTTCTGTCAACTGGTTTGTTCTACGGCATCGTGTCAACCGAGGCACAACCAAGCAAGGTTTTCTAGTTCCTAAGAGCTTTTCACGAGCTCTGTTACCGTTTCTCTTGTTTCCCTTTGTTGTACGAGTATGAACAGTTTAGATGCGCGGTAACTAAAGAATTATGATTTTTGTGACTAATAAATGAAGATGGTGCAGATAAAAAGCCTTCTTGAGTAATCAAACTTACTGCAAGGACTTTTTATGGAGGTCATGACGCCAAATTTATTTGCTTTCAGTCGTTTGATTTCTGGAATTATTTTGGTCAACCTTGAAGAAGTGAAGCAACAATTATTGCAATTTAAGCTGTCTATAACAGCGTCCGGGAATCGAATAATGTAGACTATCAGATTTGAAACAATGACCAAAAGTGAAAAAGAAAATAATCTAACATCGAAATCTAGGTTAGAAGGTACAGTTAGCAGTTGCCTAATTCGATTAATGGTAACATCTAACCTGCAGGGTCGATTTCCGTGGAGTATAAGTAATCCTTTTCGATTCCGGGCTTTGGCCCGATTTCCGATTCGTCCTTCAACTTTGCATTGAGTGAGTTTGTCAATGAAACAAATTTTCGTACTATCCTTGAAATGTACACACAGATGTCTGCTTTCAATGTATTCTGACTGAGTTTCGCAATGTTTGCTTATGAATAAGAAAAACGCCAAATTTTAGCCCGTCAAAGAAAGCAAAAGTTCTTAAGAATCAATTGCTCTCTAAAAACTAGGGGCACTCTGCAACCCCGGCACTTGAATCATTCTATACGAAAACGAAGCGAAATTTCATGTCAGCCGAAATTGGGGTCAAACGAATCTACTACAAAATGCTTCCCTGTCACTATCTTTATCACTGTCTTTTCCTCTCTCGCTCTCTCAACCACCTCTCTCCCTTTCTACTAACCCCCCCCCCCTCTCCTCTCTCTCTCTCTCTCGCTCTCTCCTCTCTCTCTCTCTCTCTCTCTCTCTCTCTCTGTCTCTCTCTCTCTCTCTTTCCCTCTGTCTCTCCCTCCCTCTCTCTCTCTCTCTCTCTGTCTCTCTCTCTCTATATTTCCCTCTCTCTCTCCCTCCCTCCCCCTCTCTCTCTCTCTCTCTCTCTCTCTCTCTCTCTCTCTCTCTCTCTCTCTCTCTCTCTCTCTCTCTCTCTCTCTCTCTCTCTCTCTCTCTCTCTCTCTCTCTCTCTCTCTCACACACACACACTCACTCACTCACTCTCACTCACTCTCCCTCTCCCTCCCCCTCTCCCTATCTCATGCTCTCACTCTTACTCTCTCCATCTACCCCCCCCCCCCCCCCCCCCCCTACCGCCATGGCACCATATTCAAATAACAGGTAAATGTAAACATGGGGACAAACAACTAGATGTCAATTTGGAACTGCAACTGTTTCCCAGAATTGACTAAAGATTCTATTTATATTCAAGCATATTTAAGCATATATTCTCTTCTTCTCTTATCTTCCCTTTTCTCCTTCTCATATCGCTTGTCGCTTCGTATGAAATTATTTCCTTAATTCTGTATTTAGGGTGCCTTAAACTGGTCTAAATTCAAAAACTGCCGTTGTCATTTATTCTCTTATAAAGCGTAAGGAAAGTTTTGTAATGCTTCTAAATCCTCTGTACTAAAAGCCTACTTACATGGCCAACCCTCCTAATGCTGGGTCATATACAGTTCATAGACTTTTAAGATTCTTTCCGTAAGGAACCTTCATTAACCAGCCGATCAAATTCCCACATAGGCAAAATCCTTCCCATTATTTCAAAGAAACCATCAGCTTTTCTTAATTGCATTTCAATTTGTGCCCGAGTAGTTCAAAATAGGAAATTTAATCAAGCTTCTTAATAGTTCACATTTCAGTAGTTCCATTGGAGGCGACCTTTCATCATTAAAACTCCAACAAACACTACACGATACTCACTCCACCTACACACAAACAAATAGAAAAAATCGTGTGTAAAGCAGTGTACGGTTAGCGAGAGCCTGGTTAATATCCTTAATACCTTGTGCATTGTCTAAGTTGTTGTATTATAGTACAGCTACAACATTATGGAGTCCTTAAGCTCAACACAGGTGTGTATATTAAAAGGTATCTTTCATTCACTCAGTACACATATTATGTGTATGATATGTACATATAGGATAGACACACACGGACTCACAAACGGTGTTGTCTTTATAGTCACTTGCGCTTAGCGCGCCTCTCGTCCCTCATGTGGCGAATTATTAAGTGCAAACCCGTATCGCATAAGGGCCGCCGCCGCATACATTTCATGTTGTATTCATTCTCGTTTACAGCAAAGATGGGTTTATTAAACGGGTAGAGGGCGTTAATAACTCAGGTGGGGATTAGGTACTCCAGCGTAATTTCATGGTGAGTTAATAATCCCCGATAGACGACTTATATAGAGCTCGTAACTTTGCTTACGAATGGTAATGATGATAATAGAAGGGATGCTATTATACACATAATACACCAAGTTCACAATAAGGAACAGGGACACACACGAAGCCATTGCATTTTGAATTTTGCCTGGCCTAGTCTGGTCTGGCCTGGCACATCTCTCACATCATGGTGTGTTAACAAACTTGAGCCTTATTAAGCAGTGATCTAATTAAACTATCTGTAAAACAATAGTGCACTTAGGTTATCATCTTAAAATTAAATATATGTTTTACACAAGGATAGAGATGAAGCAGGTTTAATTGACTTTAAATTGCGATAATGAGTTCACGTTGAAGAGAGCAATATATGCTTAGTCGTGTAATGATTAGATCTTGTTTGAGTATGACTCCTAAGGGAATTTTTCTTATTAAAAACTAAGTAGTTGACTCCTCCACCGACTGTTACTCACTCACGTGGGTGCAACCAATTTTGTTGTGATTAGGTGCAGCCGAGTGTGATACCACGGTTTTTTTTATATGTATTTATTTTGCTCAGTTTTTGTACAAGAATAAGAGAAAAGACTGATCTAAAAAAAAATAGTGCGTGGAGTCTCTCCGCGCGGAAGAAGTGAAACTTCACGTCAAACACGATTTTCACACACACGGCTCAAATTGAAAAACTATTTAGAAGAATTTAATGAGATTTTGAGATTTTTCTCAAGAAATGAGAATTACTAACATATTAAACGCATATTAAAAAGAATAAGGAACTAGTTTAAACTTCCACCGAAGAACACATTTCACAATTAAATCGTCTAGCTGAATGACGAATTACGAACAGTGTCGAAAACTATGCAATCGATAATCCGTGTTAGACGTGTTACACATTCATGTTCGTAAGTCGCATAAGAAGTTTCACTTCAGATAGATGGGACAAAATTATGCATATCATAAGTTTTTTATTTTTTTCAAAAATGACAAAATGGCAGCCACTTTTCCAAGAACTACGAAAAAGCACATTTTTCGAAAACGCGTTCAAAGTTACTTTTAACGAAAAACATTGTACTAAGGTTCTTAGGTTGTTAAGAAAAATTCAGCCAAAAGTACAGTTCGACCGCTCGGATCTTTATAAAAAAAATTTGTATAGTCCTTTAAAATATGTAGGTACACTTTTGAAAAATGCGGTAAAAAAAAAATCGCTTTTTGAAAATTCTAAAGCGTGAAACCCCTTAAGCATTAAGCTTTCTGCTTAGTGACGACAAAGCGCTGGTAATATTTTTAGTTTTTTTTTTATAATTAGCGCACACATCAAGGGGTTATGACTACCCTTATAATGTTGTAGAACACAGTGCGAGTATTTAGGAAAACAGGAGAGGATTTGAAAGGAGACATCGATGCACGTTGCTTCTGAACTTTTGTGAATCGTTATGAAGGGGAAAATAGGGCCAGGTAGAGCATTCCACATTCGGGTGGTGCGACTAAGATACGAATCTCTATACTTGACTGTACGCCCTAAATTGGGCTCAAGATAAAACTGATGAGCATTCCTAGCGAGGCGGGTGTTGCGGCTAAATTGTTTCAGGGGAGGAATGCAACTGGCTATTTCACTAGGGCACTGTTTGTGAAAAAAGCGATAAAAGAGAGTGAGACAGGTGACGTTTCGACGATGTTCAAGAGAATCAATCGATTCTACGATTGAACTATCACCTATCAATTTTAACGATCTGTTTTGTACCCTATCAAGCAGGTGCAAAGATGTTTGAGCAGCACCTGACCAGATATGGGAGTTATACTCCAGTTTTGGGCGAATGAAGGCCTTATAAATTGTAGCCAGATCAGAAGGGGTGAAGAACTTCCTGCATCGTCTCAAGAAACCTAAGCATTTAGCAGCGTTTTTGGCGACTTCAAATATGTGGTCATTCCAACGAAGATCATCGTTTACACACATACCAAGTACTGACAGCTTTTCGGTTTCTTCGATGCAGGTACCATTCATGGATGATGGCAATGGGGAATGTTAAGCTTCAACGACAAGAGACAGCATTGAGTTTTCGAAGCATTGAATTCTACTCGGTTCATAAGACAACATGAAACAATGCTGTCAAGGTCAGAATTCAATGAGCTTATCATACGCAACCGTTCCAGTTCCACATCCGAAGAGCAGGGACGTGAATTTGGAAACGAATATGAAAAGCTGAGGGTCGAGTCGTCAGCAAAACAGTTAAGCGGATTAGAAGTTTCAGACAGACAGCTGTGTAATACCATCGACGCAGTTTCAAATGCAATCACGGCACAAAATATGTGGGATCGCCTAAAACGAACCTGCTTAGAGAGAGCCAAATCACTGCTAGGAGTCTCAAAAGGACACTACCAACAAGCTAAAGAAACCTGGTGGTTTGATGATGAAGCTAAAGCAGTGATTAGAAAGAAGAAAGCAGCTTTCCAAGCTTGGTCGAAGTGCCCCTCAAGAAATACAAATGAAAAAGCGCGTCTCAAAATGGAATACAAGAGCTGCAGAAAAGAAGCGAAGAAAAAGTGCGCCCAACTTCAAGCAAAAAGCACGGAGGGCCTGTATCGAGAGCTGGAAGAGATTTCTGCCCCAGCTGCTGAAGCAAATCAGGCAATCCAAGAGCTAAGACAAAGCAACTTGAATAAGGGAGCAACCATTTTCAAAATAGCCGCTCAGAGAAGGAGAAATGCGCAGGAGATTCGTTCGCCAAAGTTCATAAATGATGCTCAAGGACTGCTACTTGTGGATGACGACAAAATTCTTCACAGGTGGCGACAGTATTGCGATGATCTTTTGAATGAACAGTTTCCTCGGCGCCACTTTCCAACAGCTGCACCTAACTTTACGGAAGTATCCGACGTCACAGTCGAAGAAGTTAGGGAGGCAGTTAAGAACTCTAAAAAGGCAAAGCGATTGGGCCAGACGAGGTACCATATGAGTTTTGGAAAAATATGGGAGACATCGGGTTGAGATGGCTCACGATTCTCATCTCCAAACTTATAAGAGGTGACAGTTTGCCTAATCAATGGAGGGAAAGTTTTCTCCTTCCAATGTACAAGGGAAAGGGAGATACCAGAAGCTGTGACAACTATCGTTCGATCAAGTTGATGTCCCACACTATGAAGATCGTTGAGCGGGTCTTGGATAGCCGACTGCGGAAAATAATAAGGCTTTCAGATGACCAATGCGGGTTTGTCGCGGGTAAGTCAACTACAGACGCAATCCAAAGTATAAGGATCATTATGGAAAAACACCGAGATGCCTTAGAGGATTTGCATATTGTGTTGGTTGACTTCGAAAAAGCATTCGATCGACAACCACGAGATCTGATATGGGTGGCCCTCAGACACCGAGGAGTTCCTGAAGCCTATGTGCGAATAATTATGGACATGTACGAGGGAGCAGTTACAAAAGTGAGATGCCCAGCTGGAGTCACCGAAGAATTCCAAATAACAGTAGGTGTACATCAGGGAAGTGTCTTGAGTCCACTGCTCTTTATTGCTGTTCTGGATTATTTGCTCGAAGGAAAAGTAACGGACAATAAAGTAAAACAATTATTCTTTGCTGACGATGGAGCCATCATAAGCGAGGATCCTACATCCCTGCAACGAGCACTTGACGTTTGGATTGATGTTCTGGAAGGAAATGGGTACCGTATTAGCGCTAAAAAAACTGAATACCTGTGCTGCCCTTTTTCTGATCCAGACAAGCCTATTCCAGACATTTATTTGAATGGAAATGTGCTTCCCAAGTGTGAAAAGTTTAAATATCTGGGATCTATGATCAATAGTGAAGCAACTTGTGATGACGACATCAATCATCGAGTAAGCGTAGGGTGGATGAAGTGGCGAGAAAACTCCGCTATATTCTGTGATCGAAAAATGCCCCCTAAGCTGAAGGGAAGACTCTACACAGCAGCTGTCCGTCCAGCTCTGACATACGGTTCACAATGTTGGACAATGTACAAAAAGTATGAGAGCAAATTGACGGCAGCCGAAATGAAGATGCTTCGGATGACAGCAGGAGTAACAAAGCTTGATCGAATTAGAAGTACTAAGATCCGTGGAAGCCTTCATGTCAAAAGTACCATCTTGGACAAAATTCAGCACGACCGGCTCAGTTGGTATTGTCATGTTCAAAGGAGAGATCCGCAGAACCCCGTCCAAAAGGCAATATCGTACAACGTTTCAACAAATTCGCGACGAAAAAGAAAAGGCAGGCCAAAACACTCCTGGTACAAGCAAATGCAAAAACAGCAGCATTTGGTTGGCCTCAGACATGGAACAATCCAAAACCGGGAGGCTTGCCGACGCTTTCTGAGGTCAACGCGGCGTACCCCACAGGCGGATCACTAGTGTGAAGCAGAAAAGTGGGAGAGTTGTGATCGCTTCAAGATCACTACTCGTAACGCCAGAAATGGAAAGAAGAAGAAGTTTCAGACAAGAGATCATTAATGAAAATGAGGAAGAGAGTCGGAGACTAAACGGAGCCCTGGGGCACACCAGCATTTATGAAGTGGGTATCAGACTTGAAGCCATCCAACACAACTTGTATTGAACGGTCGGAAAGGTAATTTCTAATCCAACGAAGAAGAGCCTCATCGATACCAAAAGCAGGCATTTTCGATAAAAGAGCCTGGTGCCAAACTCTATCAAATGCTTTAGAAATATCTAGCACAATAATCTTACTTTTTCCAAAACAATGTAAAGATTGGTTCCACTTTTCGGTTAGATAAGCCATCAAATCTGACCAGATCTTTTTGATAAGGAGACGGGTCAATATGCTTATCCATCTAGTTTTTCTTTCTTCAATGGCATTTTGCTTCAGCATGAAATTACATGTAGTGACTGGCATATCAATTGTATCCTGCTTGGTAACATTTTTTTTTGCATATTCATCATGTCTGCAGTAATCCTGAGTTTCTTTTTGCCCCGACACGTATCCAAAGAAAGTGAGTGTATCCATGATAGATAATAGACATTTCTGGATGTTTACTGAGTTTAATGAAGCATTTCTTAGTAATCTAAGAACTGGTAACTGTCTAAGATGATGCAGATATACGACCTCACTTAACAAACCGACCTTTTGATTATAACGCCACAGTAACCACCTTCTTCCAATGGTGGCTAGGTTAGGTTAGAATGGAAACAACTGACACACTTAGAGGAATATTTGATCTATTGTGATCCCATATGAATTGCGTGAGGGAGTATTTTTTATTATTATTATTATTATTATTATTATTCTTTATTTTTTCAATAAAATGTACAATATGACGTAAAGAATACGGACATGGCTAATTTGCCGTCTGCGTGAGGGAGTAACTCAACTAACTAAACTGTTTGGAGCTATAGCTCCAGACTAGAGGTGAAAAGCATGTGTGTTCAAAAGATCGTCTTGATCATCGAGGAAGTATTCTAATAGGTGCAGTTCTATTTTGAAGGAGAGTGCCTACATGAGCAGAAGAAATGTAGGACTGTCTCGTCTTTCTCCTCGTCTATGCAGCTTCTGCAGAAGTCGTTTGATGGAACGCCGAGTCTTTTGGCGTATCTACCGAGGCAATGTTCGGTAGTAACACCGATTACGCAGCCAGTGTGCAAGTTTTTTGTGAATTTTATATCTATTTTTGGCTTCTTTCAATGAAAGCTTTTGAAAAAATTGGCAGTAGGTACCGGACTAGTAATTCCACCGCCGGTATCGCCTTCAAAAATGTTCTCTATACCAGTTGATTAGCATATTGTTTGAAGAAACTCTTTTTTAAATGGAGTATATATGCATATAGTATGCCAAATGCTTTCCTTACCTTCATTTTACTATTTTCCTTCCTTACCACTATTTTGCTCTGTCACATGAAGCGCCACCTGAATTCAGTTCCTTTTTTAAGAGAGATGTTCATGCACTGAATTTTAAAAGGTAAAATTAAGACGAAAGAAATTATCGTCTGTTTTTGCAATCAGTTTTAATGAAATTTACCTTAGCCGCTGGAAATATGCTTATATTCATTGTATCATAAGTCCTTTTCAATATTGCGAAATCCTTTTCAATATTGAATCTTGTTTTCCAATCAAAATAGACCAAGCGGTAGAACAAAAACCAGAAGAGGCAAAAAATTCACTCAATATTTCGTAAATTTCGAGTTACTAGTTGGTCACGTGCATAACACAAAAAATAACAATAAAATTCTCCAATCAAAATTCCAATTAAAATTCGAAACGCAAAGATAATCACGAAAACCGTACAATAATAAAATGGACATTCACATAAAAAAATGATAACTTTAAAAAAAACGTGCAGGGGAGATGAAAACCGTGGTAAATATTTTGAGTGGCTTTTTCGCAGCTATCCGAACGGTTTTCGTTTATATTACTCACATTTTTTTCACAGTTTTATCATAGATTTTATTTCGTAAATTATTTTTTATCTGAATCAAACCATTCACAAAGACATCACTTTATGTTGGTTTTAATTGTTTTCAATTTTTTTTTTTTCTCTTTTTGTGTATTTTTAAGGGTTGCATATTTTTCAAATGCGTATTACCTAGTGGTTGACATGGTGATTTCATCCTGTTTTCACCGGCAATTTTAACATGTTCGATTAGGAGTGGAAAAAAGTAGCATTTAATTACTTTGCTCAAATGACCCCGGATATTTTTCATATTTTTTTTTTTTTTGCTCTCACTCTGGCACCATCTTTTTTATAACTCTTTGATGGTAATATGAATTTTTCGCATTGGTTAGCATTGGTCATTGGTTTTTGATTAAAAAAACAAAAGCTTTGTGGGACACGAAGTATTTCAAAAAATTAAAACTCAACAATAATAAGGATATCTACGGGCTGTGGCGTAGTGAAATACCAATCGACACCATGTTTGGTTATTCATTTCACTTATATCTGTTTCTGTATCTCGATAGCTTGCACTTAGTAAACATATGCATTTTATTTGCTGTACCAGTAGCAGAGAGTAGGCCAAGTATCTCTGAAACCTTCTCGACACATTGCATTGGTTTAATTGAAACTAAGACGATTATGCTTTTGAAAGTCGCTGATTCTTTGGACTTTAGTCAGTATCTTGCTTGCTCATTTTGGAATTGATGAGCGACATTTGAAATTTGTAAAGACTTTTTTCTAGGGATCTCACCTAGAGCCAACGTCATATATTGTGAGACTTCTTTGTTCCCAGCTGGGGTAGAACTAAGTGGGTCCACGGCTTTTTCCCAAGGAAGCTTGAAAACTTGGGCAGCGACAGTCCAACTTCTAAATAACGAAGCTAGACACGGCAAATATGAATTACAATCTGATTTATTATTTATCAAAATAGACAAGAGATGAGTCCTTACAAAAGTTGAATTAATTGGCCTTGGATTCAACAAAATATAAGCGAGCTGGTCACGGTGCAGGCTAGCCGGCCTGATACGGTCGGGCACTGAGCGCGGACGGCGTCTTTCCTTTGACTGAAGGAATGAAGACTATTTATCTTGTTCTCGGATGGCACGGGAGTCTGGTATAGTCAGCTACTAGTTTGGTCGGTACGAGCCTAGTGCTGGATGCGCTCCTGTAACGAAGTAAACAAATATAGTTAGGAACGTCGTATATGAACAACAGGGGGATCCAGTCCTATAGTAGGGCCACGGCGGGCGGAGGAATGGATCGACGGCCTCTATTCTGACTAGCGACCGAAGTCTAATTAGTTAGGAACGGAGGCACCTTTTCGATCTATTCAAATGTTTGGCTGTTGTAAAAGCGGTGAGGACTACCTTAATAGTCGCACTGTGAGGAAGCACCTTTCCAGTAGATTCTCAAGGGATTTCGGGGGAGCAGAGAAGAAGAATTTCAAAGATAGTAGTGGTATTGCCACAGTCAATCATTAGCTGGCGTTTCTTCTCTGCTTTTTTCCAAAATTCTCACTTCTACTTATAGATTTCCTGGTAGGGAGCAGATGTGAGGTTTACCGGACGAGTGAAATTTTTATTCCTCACCAACCATGCACACGCTCGCCTTTTGTGTTTATCTACCATACATAAAAAAAATGCAACGGCCGATGGCAGCTTACGGCCTCAACCCATAGAATCCGTTGCGTCCGTTCGCTGCCGGATTCACCTGACAGCTCGATTAAATACACATGATCTTATGAGAGGTGACCCATAAGCATCGGATGCAACGGACGCAACGCAAAAAGTAGCAAAACTTTTAACTTTTTGCGTCCGGCAGAAGAGAGACATGCGCAGTAAGAACCAATTTGAAATTTTCTCTCTGATGACATTCGCAGTAAGAACCAATTTGAAATTTTCTCTTCTGCTAACATGAGTGGTCCTGTTGAGTTGAGACACCGCATCGGATTCTATGGGTCACCCCAATCCGTTCTGTCCGGTAAAACTCACGGCTGTCAGGTGAATCCGGCAGCGAACGGACGCAACTGATTCTATGGGTCGGGACCCTTACCAGCCGCTGCTTATTATTCAATTTGAAAATTTTTCCTGATTCGTTTTTCCGATCGCTATAACTGGCCCCTTTGTCGAATTTAATTTTGTATGAGACCAGAGTAGTAATGTGTACCAACCACGTAGTGTACGTGCGCATATGATTGGTTTTCGGTGTTCGCTGCTTCGATGTGTACCATTTCATGTGGCTGCGTACGTGAGTTCTTGGTGCCCATGTTATTGCTTGCAAGGAGTGATATTGCCATCTTAAAAACGCTTTTAAGAGTCTTTGTAGTCGTTTGCAAAATAAAATTAAAGGTTGAAGTGATTTAATACCTCAGTAATTACACTGCGTTACAAATTAAAAAAAAATTTGAGTACCCGCTTTGAAATGTCATGATTTTTTATTTATACGCATCGTTTAATAAACATACATACAAATTTTCTTTCCATCACGTCTCATTTGCATGTGCCCAAAGATTGGCTTTTTTCATAGCTTACAAATAAGCTTGTTTTTAATCAGCTGTAACTTCAGTGTACATGCGAATAACAAAACCAAATTTTCACGACTTAAAGTTGAAGAATAGACCTTTAAATCCTGTCTACTCCCATTTTGATATTTGGTAGTCAACATTCCCAAAAATGTGCCCAAAGATTGGCCTTTTTTTAAAAACTTAAACATTCCTTTAAAATTTTAAAATAAAAAATACATAAAAAATTTTTTTTTAATTAACTTTGGATTGTTCATTTTGTACTTATTGTAATGTTTAATTAGGGAAATTTTTAGGAACTTACTATTGAAAATTTAGGCACAGGACTACTTCAAAATGGCAAAAATGTATATAAAATGTGTGGATTTCAAAAGGATCAGGTTTCTAAAGCAACTCAAATACCTTAAACCTTTTAATTGATTTAAAAACAATGCTTAAAAAATGCTCAGCTTTAAAATGACACCTTAATCGTCCTAATCGCTTGAATACAGACAGTTTTAGGGTGCAAAGTCTGAAACCCCTAAAATCACTATGTTCGGTTCTTTGAGTAAGGCTGGAGGATAGAAGAAAATTACAAAAAAAAAATTCTTTGACTATTTTGTATTTCGATAGCAAAGGAACATTTCTACAAAGTTTGAGCCAAATCGGGGGTAATCAACATTACGGATTGACCGTTCTCATATGGAATGGCGCCACTTTATTTTCAGCTTTCAAAACCAGTTTGAATTGAAATCCGAAAATAAAGTGGTGTTAGTAAACTCACTGACACAGCTTTATATTCAGCTTAATACGTGTATCACAGATGTATCTCGTGTTACAAAAACAACAATGTAAGCAAATGGAAGTTGCGGGGCAAGAAAGGTAATGGTTTTCCCTCTTGTTGTTTATTCCTCTAAGAAGTGAAGGTAGTAGAAAATATAGTTGACATGTACCTCGAAAACTAGACGTGATGGATAGCACATATGTTTGGAACATTTAATCTATGACTCATTTCCTATTCAATCCAGCTAACAGTTAAGAGGGTACCAAAATCGTGTAACGCAGTGTTATTGGTGAATGCTCAAAATCATTCGCCAAAGAAAATTTGTTTTTACATCCTGTTTTTCATTGTCTGCCAACATCATGTCCTACGGATAAATATTTCAATTTTATCAGGTATACTCTCCGGTTTATAGCTCTGTCTTACTTTTTGCTCATAAATGCTTCCTTCTATACCAACAAATACTCCTTAAATTTATACACAGTTTTTTTTCTTCTAAACATTCTCAAAATTCCCAAAGCGAAAGTTATTTTTCGCGGGTATTAATAACAAAGACCGCCTCTTTCTCATTGCGGGGTCATAAAAACTCCCATATCTGGCCATAAACAGCCCCCATACATTTCGTAATTAAAGTCAATTGCTAATTAAAATTTACTCATCATACCAAGCCAATATAGGACTCCTGACTTTTCCTTTTATTAATGGAATTACTAACCATTTAAACAGTTGACTTGGATACCAATCCCCCGAATGGCTTTAACATCTAACGCACGTTTTATTGACTCGATTCGTTTTTCGTTTTTCTTTACTGTTTGCTATAGAAAAAAAAAAGTAGAAGAAGAAGAAGAAGAATAACGGTAGTGTATACGGATGTAAGTGTATTGAAAACGACGTTGGGCGATGACCTAATTCAACAATCGATTCCATCCCCTACAGTTAAAAAGGATAAGTAAAACGAAAGAAGAAGGAAAAAAAACACGTTTTCTTAACTAGACCCCCATGGACAGTTGCGATCTTTCCTACAAGCGAAACAGAAAAATTAAGGCCAACAGAATTAGACAGCATATACACAGGGTGAAGAACCATAAGTCTATTCATCCACACATTTTCGCCTCACATTTCTGCTGTTAAACAGAATACATTGCATTTTATTGTGTGTGGGTGGATGGAATACGAGCTTTTAATATCATCGGTTGCGGTAGTGGCGGTGGCGACGGGTGGTGATTTGCGTTGGCCAACATAATGACCACGAACGTCCCAAGTCTGCCATCAGTGCCATGTCCCGCAAATGGCTATAAGGTATCTATGCGTTTAGAAATTGTTTATAGCCAAACAATGTGTTATATTATGGCACACACCAGGCACACATTCTATAATAGTAGGTATAGTTCCAAGTTACTGTTCTCCAACAACAACAACAAATGATACACAAATACATATAAATACAAAGCAGGATCTCCCAAGAGATGTAATCAATTACTTAGTGTTCTGCGGTGTTTTCTTCCCTCAAACCTATTGCCCGGGAACTTCCTTTTGAAAATATACCAGCGTAAATGTGTGTTTGTGTTTGGAAGACACAGAGGAGTTGCAGCATAGTGTAGTTGGTGCCCCCAAGGGGTATTACGTAAAGCTTTCAAGAGCTCTTTCTTGATGTAGCTTTAACTATATTCTTATATTCTTGTATACATCGTTGGATTAATAATTAACCTCGCCAGGATGGATTCCATTTCCGATGAAGTTTATTTCCTCCCTATTATCTTATACCGTTTTCTTCTTATTGACTCAAACTCTTGCGCTATACTACCACCCCTCTCCATTACCCTTCACTTAATTCTTCTGCTCCCGTCACCCGTCCAGCGCGAGGAGCGTAATATTGCTCCAAGGGTTGAAGAACGTGGATATCTAACCTAATTATCATGTTCTTATCCCTTTTCTCTTCTTCTACTTCTTCTTTTTCTTCTTATTTCTTTTTGCCTTTTGAAATGCGATACAGGATATCATCGATCGGTGAAGAAGATACGCACGTTTATATAGCACAAACAACGCACAAGTACATCCATTTAAATTAGTTACAATTTTTGAAAACTCCCTTGTAACAATATTACAGTATCTCTACGTAGTATACTGGGACTGGCGGGGCTAAATCTGCGTTTAATACTTTGTGACAGAATGTCACAGGCTTTGGCTGTCGGTTCTCCTTCTTCTTATTGCTTTTCAGCTTCTCTCTTTCGACTAATCTTAACTTTTCAACATTTAATTAATGCAATTATCGTTTGGGATAATTTTCGGGAATCTTTTGTGACGGACAGGGCCTCAGTTTGAAGTGAGTACTCAAGAGGTTGAAGTGTTTTAGAGCAAGTGCTTTACGGGTGGGTGGTTTTTAGTATTTTTCTTTTGTTTCTTTTTTTCGTATTTGATAGTATCTGTTGTCAGTAGGAGAATGAAAATGATAAAAAGAGTGTCATATTATTGGGGTGTCTCATTAATGATTTTGATTGATGTGCTAGTTTGTAATTAACTTTGGAGTGACAATATAGATTTAATTATGAGGAAACATATTACTAATTCTCTAGATACGAAACGGGTATGTCTTGCAAGTAAAACATTCGATTAATCAATAACTTGCATGCGGTGATAGTTGTTTTGCACTACAGCCATTGATAGAAATTGCATAGGTAGTGAGGAACATGCGGTATCTAAGTGGATCGATAAATTAGAGCGAGAGATACTTCAAAATGTCAATTCTTTTGACCCATTGCATGTCGTAATATCCGATTAATTGATTGCTTTGGAATACTTATTCAAAATCAGACCTTTTTTCCAATCAAGTATCATTTGTAGACGAAAGACGTCATTAGATGCATAGAACTGTTGAGAGAAATAGACACAAAGCAACATGTTTGAAAGTTTTGATGCACAAATGGGTAGGTTTCTTTAAAATTCTGATTTTGTGCTTCTTTGGCGTTCAAAATGGGTCACAAATTATGTGCTCTCTCAAGTTATTCCACAAGTTGTTTTGTTACCACTCAGGAAGGAGAGTGGTCTAATTGAAAAGCACAAGATTGTGTGACGTATCAGGAAAAACAGTGTTACGAATCACATGATTGCACATCCAGAGACATTTTTGAAACGACTAGGATCTGCGAGCTGATTTTAGTAAAAAAATGTTACGTATAGTGACGTAATAGTTGCATAACGTCATAATGTTTAACGAGCATATAACTAATTGGAGTATTAAGCGCACCATTGGAAGGCCTAGTCCTAAAAAGCCTTTAGTAAATGTGACTATAACACGTAACGTTACGTTTTCGTAACGTTACGTTTTGCGGTTACCTCACCTTAAATAAAAAAATAAACATAAACTTTTACAAAATCAAGGAAATCAAGAAAATCGAGACATATGGGTGCTTTTAGTTGAATAATGAAATTTGGCAATTAGCAACGCCTCATTGTAAAAGGACAGTGCAAATAATGATCCGAAAACCGTGAATGGTAACATCACAAATAAAAGTTTTCCTATAGGTAGATCATTTAAATTGTACGGAAAATCTCCAAAAAAAAAAATGTCGAATGGCGTGGAAAATCGGTTCTTGTAATGAATGTAAAGACTTAAAAACTCACGCGGAGGGAGCACTGTATGGGCCTGACGTATAAGTAGAGACGTTGTGAGTTAATTTTCACAGCTGTAGCCGTTTAATTCTTAGAAACTGAAATTACAAATCTCTTAAGCACTGCTGTGCATTATCATAGCGATTAAACATGAAGTTTTTAACAATCAAGCCCTACAATTGTCATTCATGTTGTTTCCTTGTCATTGATATCGTACACGTCTTCGTGAAGCTAGCCTACTTTGTGTGGTGTGAGGTATGCTTGTTTCGATTTGCCCTGATGCTATGTTCTCATTATTTGTTGATAGGTTAGGTTAGGTTGAATGGGGGGTGCAGCCACAAGTGGCAACACCTCACTCGGATCTCAAGGATCTATTGTGATCCCCGGGAAATCAGAGGATGAGGAAATAGGAGGATTGGAGAGGTTGATGGTTATTGTGGAAGAGAACTCCCACTGAACCATTTGGAGCCCTGAGTGAATTTCAGGACGTTGCTCAGTGGGAGATTAGAGATGTCGCCCAGTTCGTCGAAGAAGTATTCTCCGACGGTTTTTTCCGAGTGTGGGCTAAGCTAGGACACTCACAGAGGAAGTGGAATGATCCCTCCTCTGCCTCCTCATCTTGGCATCCTCTACATAAGTCGGTTGTGCTAAGTCCCATTCTCATTATGTGGGTACCCAACGAGTTGTGTCCCGTGAGAATGCCAATCAACAGAGAGAGCCGAGGTCTGCTTAGCTGGAGTAGAAATTCTGTTTTCATTTTCAACATTCCAAAGGTTTCTAGAGACTCGGCATGTTTCTAAAGATGACCACCTGTCATTGGTGGTTTTTAGAAAATTGTGTTTGATTCTGTTTTTTTCTTGCTCAAGTGACCTTAAAATTGAGGTGTTCGTTTCGCTGGATTCGAGTGCTGACCCGATTTTAGCCAGCTTGTCCTCCATTTCATTACCAATTATGTAACGGTGTCCTGGAACCCAGTTTAAACAAACTGTGTTTGTTTCGCTGAGCAGTCTTATGTTACTGCGACAGCTGTCTACTAGTCTGGATTTTGTGATAATGGATGAAATAGCTTTAATGGCCGCTTGACTGTCTATAAAGAAGTCAATAGTTTTGTTGATCAGGTTTTGCGTTGCTTGGTGTTTCGCAGCTTCGCACACTGCGAGTATACTTCTGCCTGAAAGACACTGCAGAAGTCGGGAAGCTTTATTGATCTATTCATTGTGGGGTAGTCTGAGAAGATACCTGACCCTACCCCTTCGATTTTTTGTTGATAGAACGAAGTATTCTAACAAGCGTTATGAGGGTAACTCCATATAGACAATTTATCAAAACTCCATATGACGTGCGCTTTTACAAATATTCATACAATTTGTGCTCGTATTGCTTTCTTTCAATTGGTTCTTTCAACACCTTCTAAGGGATATCAATCAGCTCGTTACTAGATACAGGACGTTGTTTTCAGTCCGATGAAAACCAAGACATCTTACGAAAGTGTAGCTAACTTTGAAACATTTAGTATCACGACTTCAGACTAGACTACCCAACATTTTAAAGCAGCTGACATATTTTGTTTTTTGCTCTAACGTTGGTCAGCATTGAACTGGAGACTACAACTTCTTTAGAATGACTGTGACAGATCAAGCATTTGGTTGCAACATCGTGTTTTCACTTTTGGGTCATTCCATCGTGTAACACCCGAAACGCACACTTTTCGACTTATAAATTGTTAATCCTTATGCTTATATCTACAAATCTTACAATTAAGATAGAACAACTAAAAACGTAGAGAATAAGACAATTAATCGCTAAAATATCATTTCAAAATACATTAAAATTTCGACTTTATATGAACACATGTAACACCCGAAACGATGGAATGACCCTTTTCTCTTACTTTAGTCTTATTTAGCGGAGAGACTAAAGTAAGTCCTGGCTGAATTAATTTTGATTTTTGTAGTACTCAAAAGGCTTCTCTATTGCGAATCTTGAGATCTAGGCACCGGCAACAGCATGTGACCATTAACCCTATGAGCTACCATCACAGTAAGTTCGAATATGTCAGGAAGTCATCCACAAAGAAAAGGTTGGTGGTGTTTTCTGGGTATAATTGGTCCGAGAAGGGCTATTGCTACACAAAAAAAAAACAATGCGTTGATCCTTGAGCAATCCCTGCTCAGAGATCTCTGGTTTATGATTTACTGTTGTCGCCTTGCACGTAAAGGGATCCGGGATCAAGGAAAATAAATGCAACTTCAATTGACTTAGCTGTAAAACGAAAGGCTTTTGATTTATGAATAACATTGCTGATCCAGATTCTGTCGAATGCCTTGTCAAAGTTCGAAAACATCTAACGACTCGGTGTGTCTTTCAAAAGCGGATGAAGCTGTCGCCGCTTCGGTACTTTGATTTCAATTACACTTAAACTATTTCCATTTCCATTTTTTTTTTAGCAAATTGTTAAAATTTTTCAAAATTCAATTTCACTTCAGATTTCACTGCTTACTTGTTTCTAAGTAAAAAGTAAGTCCTGGTACCCGTATCGTAACCAGTATTCGAACCCCAACATAAGCCAATTATGTTTTTCCACGGATATCGCTTTTGGCGAAGAATTGAGAGGTCCTTTGATAGAAATTCATTGCCATGGAAAGCGCCTCCTTGAGTAGCGGTTCGAAATCGGCAGAAAACTGTAGGCTCCCACCATTCCCTCTCAAGTCATGGTTGTCAGAAATGTGAAATGTGCTAAGACCAGGGCTGCCCGCTCTGTTGCGGAACCCTATGTATGGACATACTTATTTTCAATGCCTGCATATTTATAACTTCCAAGTGACGACTTATGGCCCTCATGTGATTGAGTGTCATTGATGTGAGCGTATGTCTTAGAACTTTTTTAATGAGTTCCGTTTATGAAAGAACTCACACTCAAAGTAGACCATTATAACCACAAACTGATTGGTGAACTGCTGCGTCATTGTTTGAACTTCACAACACCTCCTGATGAAGCATATTGTCCTTCTTCAAATATATATTGATTCTGAACACCCTAAATCGTCACTCTTTTACAATAAACTACAAAAGTTTCACCACACAACCAAGCAACAATTCTATTTCCTGTTCAATCAACCCAAGTAATCCCAATCACATCAATCTATATCCCACCACCAAACCCATTCCTCAAGATGAAAATACAGATCGCCCCAAATATCCGTCAACGCATTTATATCATCCGAAAAGTGTACCAGAAAAAAAAAATAAATTGTCAGTCTTTCAATTACAAAGTTTTTGATAGACCGAAGTCTATTTTTTATTTCCGCCAAACCAAAATAAAGAAGACACTTTTAAGCCAAAGATAACCCATCCTCATACACACAATGTCATATCCTTTTCAAATTACTCTTTCTTCCCACACATACATTCTTTTTAAACAAAAATATATAAAAAAAAAACACAGGAGATGTGATTGAGGAGAAGAGAGACACAAACGAGATAGAAAAAAAAGAGAGAAAAAAAAGTTACTTTTACTTTTCTCTGTCTTCGAAAAAAACAAAAATGTCGATTCTTTCGATATTTTCTTTAATGGACTAAGTTTCCCGATAGGTCTCATAAGTTTAACTAATTTTTTTTTGTTTTGTTTTGTACTTTTCTTTTCCTTATTCAACATTTTTATTGGAACTTTGTTTAAGTAAGTTGAACAAAATATAAGACACCTTAATAGAAAACTGTAGGCGAAAGTAATGAAAATATGGTATGAAACTTTCACCCAAAAGAAAGTTAATAAATTGCAATGAAACTCATCGTGAATGGTTTAGTTGTGTTTGGAAATTGGTTGTCTTTTGAAGAAAGAGAGGGAGAGGTGATATTGCTGTCTGAATCTTTTAATGTATTTATAAAATTCATTTTGCCAAAAAGATCTGTCACTGAATCAATAAGTCAAAACATTTGGGCGCTGCAAGCCCTGTAGAGTATAAGTCTTATGACTTTTTTCCTGTGAAGGACGAAGTGGACCAGTTTTTGCCAATATGGATATGAAAGCACTTTTAGCGGCAGTAATGCTCGGTACCCGTGGCGTGATGGTTATTTATTGCCATGAAAAGCGCTTTCTCAAATAGCCGTTCGGAACCGGTAGAAAATTGTTGGTCCGCTCTATTCCTTCACAAGGCATGGTGGTGAGAAATGCGGTAGGCCCAATGGCTCCTCGCTCTGTTGCGCCACCCTATTTATATTTTTTTAGTGCTCGAAAATGGATTCATATTGTTAGTTTTTTTATACTAAAATTGTGTACATCACATGTTTGGAAGAACCCAGCTCGATTTACACTACCGCATTCATTGTATAAGACCTAAGGAAACTTCTTTGCTATACAATTTGTTTTAAATTTACTTAAGCGGAATTAGTTTAAGTTTAATTAAGTCTCTCTAACATCCCAAAAGCTATTGACATCCAATCTTTCTTGGTCTTTGAGGCTCAAGTTTGAATGAAAAGAAATTCTCTGCATAAGCAATTGGTTGTGTTTACTTACTGAAGCTCTTGTATTTTTAAGTGGCTGCTGTCCTGCCATACTATTTCTCAATCTTAAAGTAAATATCTCTGTCAAAAATTTTAAATTCGCCTTTAAGCAAGGACCTTTTTAAATTCTTTCCACCCCCTGTCACTATCGATAACATTGTCGTGGAAAATCACCAATTTAGCGTTCATAATTTTATAACCAAAGTTTTCTCAATTTTCTTAAACAAACATTGCTCCTCACTCCCATGACTTGCTTCTCCGCTTCAAGTTAAACCGAGGCGGCAAGAGGGTGGGTTAAGTAAGTTCTAAATTCGCCCTAAGAAATGGATTCTCGTACCAACCACAAATAACGCACTCAATGTTAGCGAATAACGATAATAATAATCAAGACTTTTTGGACTTAAGCTGGAAATTGCTTTGTTTTTCCACTGAAATATCAATAAAAGTTTTTCCCAATAAAAATAGATTGGGGCGGTGGAGTTTGTTTGTTTAAATTGAAAAATTCAGCTTAGCCTTGGAGTTCCTTTTCATGCTTAGCCAAAAGCTTACGAAAAGTTGAAGAACATAAAAAATTTATTCCTTGAAAGGAAATAGTTGGTTGGAAAATTACTTTTTCATACTAAAATAAAAAAGGAAAAGAAAAAAGCGAAACTTGTTCCAAAAGCAGTTTATCCCATCAGCAACTATTAAATACCAATTTTTCAACTAAACTCAGTTAACATTCATGTGTATACGCTATAAACAGCTACACCTACATTTATTCACAGGACTAATTAGTTTTGAATTAATTAATATCCTTGTAGTTTCGACTTAAGCTTTCGCTCAAAGGCATTAATTAAACACGAATGTACACAAATTCAGGAGCCCAATTCAACCAAGAGCCCCATAACCCCCGGCAAAAATTCCACCAGCTCATGCAATAATTCACTCAAACACATGTAGATATAAAGAGAGGGAGAAAATATTATAGCATAGCAGTAGCGGGCATAGAAGACAGAACATACATTTCGCCAACTCATCATCATCATTATCCCAGAGCGCGTTTTTGTTTCGCCATGGTGCAATTTGGTTAATTGTTCGCGGTAAACAGTCCCAGCTGACTCAATTCTACTAGAACATTATTTTGCGGTGATTTATCTTAATTTAAATATTTTATCAACTACCAACACACATCCATACACATCCATCCATCCATCCATCCATATTCTATCCGCAGTAACTTTTTGTGTTACACTCACACTCACACACTTACTCAAATAGGAGCAAAATTTTTCCTACGAATTTCAATTTAAAATCCATCAAATAATTAACAACACCCACCATCAAAACATATTCTAGTACATCAGTACAGATAATGTACGTCTATCAGATACTACTATGTTTACACCACGGCACGGTGGCGTCGTCGGCAAGGGGTGGCACGGCGGCGGCGCGCGTAAGGTGGAGGAGGACCAGGATAATGTGAAACTTTTGCTTAATCAAATTATTCTATACTTCCTGATGGTGTCCGTGTGGAGTTCCCTATATTCTATTCTACTATGATGTTATCTTGCTAAGGGGTGTTCTATCCAAAACGAAGGGCATAATTCAGAATGACACTGTAGAGCTTTTACGTTTATTAACAAAATTGAACAACACTTAGTAAATACATTGTAAGCGACGAAAAAAAGAAATATAAATTTACTTCAGGGGCATTTTGGCTGTTCGCTGTTGGTTCGTGTCGTGGCACATTGTCTATTAAGGCGATATTGCATTTTAATATTTATCCCACTTTTTATGGCCGGTCCGGTAATTTATGAAAGCGAATTAGGAAAGTGCTGCCGCGTTTGGATAATTGAGGCATGGGGAATAAGAACGCATATATCAAAAAAATGCACCAAATTCATCATCATCATCATCATCATCATCATCATACCGTTCCATACCCATGCCATACGCCATACGACATACGCCATACGCCATACGAGAGAAGTATAAAAGCAAATTTTACTCCATGACAGTAAAAAATTTAACGATTTTTATTTTTTGCCACGAAAGAACGGGGTTTCGTTTAGATTTACTTTTTTTTCCACCGATGAAGGTTTCGCATTTCGATCGAAAGGGAGAAATCTTAAGCGTCAGCCATGTGAATATTAGGAATACATTAATTTCAGTGGAGCTGGCCTTATGGATGGATGATGATGTGAGAGGATTTTCCATGTCATAAAATTTTTGTAATAACATTTTGTGAGTCAGCGTTATATTAGTAGAATTTCCTGTTCTTCGTCCTCTTCCTTTCCTAACGTCATAACGGCGAAATACGATGCGGAGAGGATAAATATACGGACGGCTAATATACAAGCACTTTGATGAATGCTTTATTTGTCCAATAAAAACGAATAAAGATAACATAAAACATGGAACGAAGGAAAATAACCTTCTGGATTTAGTACATTTGGAAAATATTAAAAACAAGAAAAGAAAAAAGTAAGAAAAAATTATTTTGCTTTGAAAGCGAATCGATTTGAAAGTTTAGAAGGGCATGGCCATATGGAAGGTAGAAGTGTTTTTTATTGGAGAAAAGTGTTTATCGGCTATAAATGGAACACAGTAAATTTTAAACTTTATTGTCCTTAATATCGTTTTCTGCCAAAGTCCTTAACTTGTCAGTGCAAATCGAGCTTAACCGTGAAGGTATACTTGATACAAGTCACAACTTAAATAAAAAAAAAAAAAGCAATGTGTTCCTGGTTCCCGGTTCATTTCAAAATGGTGTGCTGCTCGGTAGTCAATAAATTAGGATAAGGACGTTCATAGCGGTGTTCTTACACAAACCTTTGTTTATTATCTTGAGTGATGTAGGCTATTACATGAGAAAGAACAAAAATTCAAGCGGACGTTAGTTCGGGGACATTTACTGAGTCTGGAGCTGCTTTAAATTATCAAAATTTATAGCAACGTGAACTGAAACAAGTTGTCTTTGCTATGAATAATGGATTTTGTTACTTCAGCCACCTTGACTACATATTAACGTGGTCTTAGCTATATTTCCACGTAGACGAGCTCGTGACCTATAGTAAGTTCTACTTACCCTCATTTCTTTTATCTCCAGCATGGAAGTTTTGAAAAAAATGATGAGAATTGTGACATTAATTTTTTCATTATATATTTTGGGAAAGGGTTTGTCGCAGATAAGTTAACGACGGACGCAATCCAAAGTGTAAGAGTTCTAATGGAAAAATATCTGTCCCCTTAGTGAACTTGCATGTTGCTCTAGTTGACTTGGGAACAGCATTCGGTCCACAACATATGGGTGGCTTTCAGAAAACGAGGAATTCCAGAGAACTATGTTGAAATGTGAGAAGGAGCAGTGACGAAGGTAAGATGTCCAGAGATACTGAAGCTTGCAATCAATCATCGAGTAGGGGGGATGAAATGGCGAGGAAATTCCACCATCTTCTGTGATAGAAAAAGGACCCTAAACTGAAAAGAGCATTACTCAGTGGTTGTGGTGGTTCAGCACTTACTCAAAATGTATGAGAGTAAGTTGAGACAGCTGAGATGTAGATGCTCCGTATTACAGCAGGAGTAACCGAGCTTCATCTCAATAGAACTACCAAGGTCCGTGGAAGCCATTAGGTCGAAGATACCATCTTGGAAAAAATGGAGAATCCCAAAGAAGAGATTCAGAGAATCTCATCGAAAAGGCATACCAACGTTTAGACAAATTCGCGAAAAGCAAAAAGAAACGCAGACCAAAACACTCCTGAATCCACTTTTGGTTGGCCTCAAGCATGGAACAATCTAGAAATAGAGGAGCTTGCCGACGAAGGTCAACGCCGGCCGCGGCATATCGCACAGGCTGATCATTAGTTTAAAGAGGAAATGGGGGTTTTAAAATTTTGTTTTTAACTTTCTCTTTCAATGAATGCATAATATTTCAAGAGTATTGTCCTAGAATTTCAAGTCGATCAGAGCAAAATTGATGACGTTATCAATATTTTTATGCCTGCTCGATCTGAGCGCAATATTGTTACCTGGCAGCTTTAAAGCGGTTTTCCCACAACTCACGTTTTCAAAGTCGGCGCCCATCATCAACACCACTGCACCGATCCTTTCGAAATTGTGAACACAATTCCTGTCTGATTTATGAGGTAACGCTATAAAGTATTTTCAAATTCGTTAATAACTTTTTTAACAATTACAATTTTCCCAAAAAATGAAAACTTAAATTTCGAAAAACTCTCCCAGTGCTACTCGGGGGGAATAATTATCTAATGAAATAACTTAATTTTTTGGTTTCGGATGATCAAGTACCGAGTTGCGAGGAGCATCGCAACTCTAATTTTTTTCGAGATGCTTCACTTGCCACCATTGCCGTAGTTTTTGATATTCCGTTATAAAATTTTTAAACAATATTCTTCAAATAGGCGAATCAACCATGCTTCATTTTTAAAATAGATCAGTGGGAGAGTAAGGACTCCTTCGAGAGCACGATGCTCTGATCGTTGTAAGAAACGAAAATGAAGTTTTAACTTTTTGGCAACTTACAGAAATTAATGGCCGTTTATACCCTGCATGTGCTTACAGATTGTCTGCAATAATAATTCGAGGTCGAGACACAACCAAAAGCAGTAAAGTGCATCTATTACGCGTAGGGTTTGTAGGAAACGAACACTTCGGCAAAATATTACTGAGTGATTAGTTTGACAATGGGACTTATGTATGTATATTGACTTTGTGATTAGACGGATTCAAAACCTTTTTTTTTCTTTGATTTGTTTTTCATTTTTACCCTAATACAAAATAACAATCGCCACAAAGCAGAAACCTTAGCGCTTTTGCTTACGTAGCCCAAGGCAACGGTCATTAGCATGACAGATATTCTGCTTTTTTTTGTACAACAAATTAAACCAGCGTAAGTCTGAGATGGGATTGGGCATAAGAAGCATAAGCTTCATGTATTGTCTTTTACACAGATCTCTCCAGATAAAGAAGGGTTTGTTACTATCCTATTTCTTTGACGGAATGGACAGCATTCTACATAGTCTTTCTGATCAGATGTAACAGCAAGTATTTTTTCCGTTGGTTGAAATGGTTTTGTCTCCCCAAGGCCAAAACCGTTTGACGATCAATTGCCTCATATTGCAAATTTGTACTCCTGCAATATGGCCAATGTACAGCGCCACTTTTTCGTATTGTTGGAAGATTTCAAACTGGAGTATTATCCAGAATGTTTTTCGCGGTCAATGCTTCTGGCAATTAATTGCAGTTGGTAGAATTTATGTGGTTCACATTTATGGTTGAGAGAACATCCAATAGATACTGCCTAACCGGGCTGCTGTAAAATGAAAACCGCACATAAACGATTGAAGAAACGGTTTCTTTCCGCCTTTACTCTATTTTATATTTCAACTCTGATTTTTGTAAGAATAAAAACAATCGTATAAGCGGTACCTGTAGCATGATGGTGAGCATGTCCGCCTGTCAACGCAGAGGTTCGTAGTTCGAATCCCAACTGTCAACTGAGGTAAAAATGTTTTATAAGGGTGCCGGCTTTCGCGAGGAAATGGCAAGTCTTCCGTTAGTAAATTCATTGCCATAAAAAGCTCTTTCTCGAGTAGCCGTTCGGAACCTGCAGAAGATTGTAGGTCCCCTCCATTCCCTTACAAGGCATGGTTGTGATAAATAAATATAACGGAATAAAATTAAATATAGCGGCAATTGTTTTGTTTGTTGAAAAATTAACTCTGATGTTAAAATAATATAGCAAATCAATGATTATAATGAAATAAGTGAGAAAAGTTATCTGCTTGGTAGCTTCAATGAACCAAATTGACAAATGCATTCCCATTAAAATGATGAAGCTTGTGAAATTATGTAAGTTTAGCTTTTTGTGGTAAATGATAAGATAAGATCTTTGTACAACTGATCGAGTTTGGTTTGCCTGTAAATGAGACATTTGTAAGTTTTTAGATTGAGTTACAGTAAAGTCCCCCACCCTGGGTATGGAAAAGCTGTAATTTGGAACCATGTTATTTGATTCCTGTATTTCTATATTTAAATATACTCAGTCTCTTGTACGAAAGAAAAATTGTCTTGTTTCCGCAGCTTTAATCCTGGCTGCGAAGTTTTCGTACAGGCTTCTTCCGAACCTGTATAGACTCAACTACGAGAAAATTTCTCAGCTCTTGAGCAATCGTGTATTGAAAACTCGGACACAATGTGAATGGAAGAAATAAAAGCTAGTGAAAGCAAAAGTTAATGTACTGCGCAGTATATGAAAAGAAGCAGCTATGCTTAGGTTAAACCTGTTTCTGGGCTAGAAAGTCATATTTAAGGTGATAACCTGAATCAAAAGCGCCAGTGAGCACTTCGAACAGTCATTTTTTTAAACTGAAATGATAGTAAGCTGTAAGTCGAACTCTTAATTTTCCTTTTCTTTCAGCGGACTAGCGAATAAATTCTCTGCCCCTACCTAATTTTGAAATCAGAGCTGGGTGCTTAAATCATCGTTATCATCTCACTTCCGCAAAGTATTTTCCGTAAGCCTTTCAGTATAATAAAACGACTAAAATATGTGAAAAAATAAACTTCTTCTCACCTTCTTACCATTTGGAAAGCCTCTTGTTTACTCAAATCTATCCTTCTCCCTTTTTTCCATTTTAACTCCGGATATGAAGCAAGCAAGGACACTCTCCAAGGATATTGTATCTGTTGTATAGCGCCTTTCTCAAACTCATAAGAATTAGTATTCCCAAGGCATCTTTCAGTTTCCGGTTACTTCCAAGAGTCTATTAGCTTTAAATAAAACCACACACCATTTTCCTTTCTTTTTCTTTTTTGCTCTTGTGAAATCTTTTAACAACCTACGATGACTTCAGAGAATTCTAACAGTTACTTTAAACTTTCTCCCACAAAGAAAAAAAGACGGTGTAACATTGTTTATTTATATCATGAAACTTTGCAGAGAACACCACCCCGCAAGAGCCTGCCTGTCTACCTTGTGTCTTTTTATGTGACGTAAATAGGAAAATGGTTTACAAAATTATATCGAAGCCAAGCTGCCTTTCAAAACTATGTACATACTTCCTGAAATATACCAACAGAAATTCGGGAACTATTCACCTATACACTTTGAGCCTTACTCAAAAACCATCATCTTCTTTCCACATTACGAAAAGACTCACGTCAAAGTATATTACTTGTTATTCGTCCTGGAATTAACCAGCAATAAAGCAAAACACCCTACAAAAATTGTGTTTTGAAACAAAAAATGAACACCCACACCAAAACTCAATGAAAATTCCACTTTTTTAGGTTTTTCCGTTCTCGCAGTATCTTGAAAATTCTGATATAAAATTTATGAACGTTAGTTGAAAGGGCCTTTTAGAGGTCATAAACAATTCAAACACAAAACAACGTGCAAGAAAAAATTTTAAGATGTTTAAGGGAGAAAAGAAAATTGACAAGTCCTCCCCCTGCGGCACACTTCAAAAAAGTGTGCGTGTGTTTGCCTTCTGACCGAGAGTAAGGCATGACAGATTTACCAAGAGGCAGTGAATCATAAATACCTTCCACCAAAGGGATGTTGTTTTTCTTTTTTTTTGCTGCCCCATTTAAAATTCTTATTGAACATCAAAATTTCACACAACGCAGTAGACGAGAGAGGAAAAAACACCTATACACACACACACACTAATCCTGAAAGCCTTTTACAGTCTTATTGAACCCTTAGAATCCAGCTGCAAGAAATCTCTCTTAATTAAAGGGCCGAAAGCATTACTTTTAAGCCTCAAATCAATAAAACTTCATAGACAAGGAAGACGGAGAAGGGATTTAAAAATACAAAACTCCCTCTAAACACCAAGGAATTTTTCACAAAGCCTACTTACTCGGGTATACGGTACAACTGGGTTCCTTCACATCTCAACCAACACAACAAAGTTCCTGATTGAAGGTAGACATCCTACGGGCTCGTATACCGGTATACCTACATCGAAGCTCAAATAATAGCACAAAGAAAATTAATCAACACAGACAGACACAAAGAGCACATCACAACCAGAGCAAAAACCGGAACAAGGAGAAGAGATTTAGAAGCTTACATTGAGAGATGCTTGTAACAGGAAAAGACTCCCGTCATGACAGGGATGGCACAAAAAAAAGGGATTCCACAGCATCGATCCCTATAGGTTCAATTAATTTCTGAGCACATATAAACCACAAAAATTAAATTAAAATCTACCACAATAAAACTTGAGGCTTTTTAAGTCCTTTGGTTGGGGGTGCCTTTGCCTGGAATTCCTTCAAAAACACACCACAGTCTCAGTCTCAGGCTGTGCCTCGTCCTTAATTGTTGAAGGAAAATCAATTCATTTCTCTTGAAAGGCTGAATATAAATCGAGACAACATTTCAACGGAGGTTGAATTCCGGAGGTGAGGAACATAGATGGCAGAACTTCTTGTTTATTTCTTCGACCCCTTTTTGCTATAAGAGCCTTTGATGAATTCTCCCATCAATTGTAATTGGTATTTATCATCAAAGGATGAAGAAGTGCGAGTGTGTTGTGGCTTGTTTAGTGTTGATTTGTTTTCACAGCCCATCGTTGCTCATGGTCGGTAGTCGGTACAGCCAGCGGTAGATATCTCTTCAGACGCTCGAAACTCAAAAGGAAATTTACTTCCAGGAATACCCTCCGAGCAAAAGTCGAGTAGGACTATTTTCCCTGTAAGACACCCCCTAGTTTTTGTTTAAGAATATTAAACCAACACCCATACCACTACTACTCTAAGCGTTATAACCGTGTCAATACTCTTGTACCAGGAAAAGCCATATTCCGCCGAAGAAGAACGAGGTATATGATTAGTTCGTGGAACAAGGCACATGAAAATGCATAGAGAAGATTGTAGAGGTTCCACCACTCATCGCATAGAGGATTTATATTCGAAATTACTGTACCATAGCTATGTTCTGTTGTCTGCTCTTTCCAAAGCCCATCATGCTTCTTTACTATTCTCTGCTTCTATAAGCCTTCTATCAGCTTAAAATCCTTTTGGCTTTTTCATTAGAAGAAGAATCTGTTCACGTTTATGAAGCATTCACTTTGAATTGCAGGAGAGCACCTGCAACACGGCAAAAGCAACAACTAGCAACAACAACAACAACAACCACAACATCAGCATCTACCACCACTACTAGGACCTAAGTTCAATTTCCTTTTCCAGTTAAGTGTCGAACAAAGGATGATTCGTCGTCGTCGTCGTCGTAGTCGCAGAATCATCTTCCCACACTCCGTGGTGTGGATCTGTATGTGTGTGTGTTGCTCATAAAAGCATAGATTGCATTGGAAGAAGACAACTTCCTACACCCAAAAGGATCAAACCGCACAGGTTCAAGTGATGTATGAAACTACACATGTTAAGCGAAATCACTTGTAATGACTTGAGGTATCTGAGACACTGGTCTGGGGATCTCCACATGAAACCTCATCTTCTGGCAATCTACTTAACCTCCGTACAACCCCTGGTTTATGAATTGTGTATTCTCTGTGGCTGCGGAGTCAACCTCTATTCCACCTTCTTTATGATTAACCGTGGTTTTAGTTCTTCTGCTTCCTTTTTTTCTGTTTTTTTTCTTTCTAAGTATCTTCGTCTACCTTTACTCTTTTGGCATGCAATTTCAATCTCCGTTCTTACACAACGCTCTTGTATTTCATTTTATTATGAAACACTGTGGTGTGGGTCGACGCAGTGATGAGTGGGTGTGGGTTTGTATTACACAATCAAAGTTCCTGTTATGGAATTTTAATTGCTATTCTGCTTGCAGCGAAAAAAATCGTTTGAAGTTTCTGAACTAAACGGCAATCAAGACTGAGGACTGCCATGATTATTGCGGTCGCAGGATTGCCCGAGGGAATATATTTGACTTCATTTCAAAATATTTGTCTTCCACTCTTCAAATAACTTTCAGAGACAACATTAACGAATAAAACGTGTGCCTTAAGTTAGTCCCACTACTCTGCGTAAAGGGCTATTTCTTTTGAATGTTAGGGCACTTAGCAGTGTGATATCCTTTTCTCTTAAAGAAAACTAAGCAACTCAACTTTAAAAGAATCTAATTGACAAAAAGTCCTTGAAAGTAATTTAATATGAACGTACAAGGTATTCAAGTCATTAGTAGTCCTTAGTCAGAAATTATGTCAATCTCAAACCAAAAAAGAACGTCCTACAATCTATAACATCCATGACAAAGTTTGTCGTTGCCCATGCAACCACTAACAATGTCAACAGCAACCAGAGTATATAAATAACCAAAAATTGTGTTCAAATACAAGTATCCCAACACGAAGAAATAAGCAACTTCAAAGGACCCAATGTCTAGTTCCCATGGATTTTCCCACAATCACAGCAACCAAAGAGAAGGAGAAACTGGAGGCGGAGGCAATAGCAGAGCAGCATCATAACAGCACAAAATCCATGGAGACTAAATAAAAATTGGTTGCTCTCTCACGAAACGTTTCAATAATTACTTTGGTCCTTATATTTGTGGAGAAAATCTTACGCATGACAAAATGTTTTTCTTTTCCTCTTCACTGCACCTGCTGTGCTCTACCATTACCCAATATCCTACCTACCCACATTCATGCATCACCCAAAAAACAAACCACCGCCTCCCATAGCTTGGTGTGTTTTATTTGTAAGACTTAATTTAAATATTATTTTTCAAGATATAATTTTTTTTTCTTCTTTTTTATTTTTTTCTTATTTTCTTTGGTCCTTTTTAGCATGTCTAATGAGTTTCTTTGAAGTTTTAATTTCACTCTGCAGTGTGTTTTGCGATAGGGAGTCACTGGGTGAGAGCTCGTCTTTTTGGAAATAATTTTTACGTTAACACTCTTCTTACTCGTACACACACACTCAAGCAAACAAACACACACACAGGGAGGCTGTGTTATCTTTTCACTATATCAGTGTAGAATGAATATGAAAATTGTTTATCGATGCTTTACAGCGTAATGAGAAATGTGTTACTTTGAAAATGAATCCTAAAATTGTAATAATGAGTAAAAGAAAATATTTCCAACAGATGTTGGGTGGATTTCAAGTGGAAAATTGGATCACTTTTAATGTCGAAAACAAGATTGGTATCGCTTTTTGAATGCCGAGTACTCATGAATGCTTGGCGAAATCCAAATTGCTAAAGCTTTTGATGTCAACTGGGTATGAAAATTCTTGTAATAAATCATGTGAACAGTCAAGATGGAGTAGTAAACACGAGCCTGCTGGTATTGACAACAATTTTGATTTTAAAGAATGGGAACCAAGTGCGATTCTTGGAAATAAAATCAAGGAATTGAAGCGAACTTATAATGAATGAAGCATATACAAGTCTAGCTATAGATAGGAGTTGCTGATATCAGCCATTTGTTTGTGTGTGGGTGGTGTAAATGGCGATAACAGGCTTTTTTCAAAAACATGCCCAACTCAAATTTAAGTTTAAAGTTTTGGTTTAAAGACCATTGAGCATAAGCTTCTTTTTTAAATTTCACTTGTTTGTTCTTTTAAGAAAAGATAAGTTAATATTTTTGAATAATTTAATTGATAAATACGTTAGTGTATAACTTTGTAGGTTTAATTTTTATCTTTATGTGCGACAGTTTAATAAAAACCGCGTGCTATCTTCAGGAACTGCCAATTTCAGAAGCTCCTTTGCAAAGATATTTGTTATCTCTTCCGCTGAAATAAAATGGTTTCTATGTCTCCTATGGTAAAAAACGTGAAATTTGTCAACAACGTAAGTTCTTTTGCCATATTTTGATGTTTTAACATTAAAGAAGAATTATTTCAATAGCTCTAAGGTCTTGAGAAAACGGGGTGTGGCTGTGTCATAGTTACAACTCGGTCGTGTCTATGTGCGCGAATTCAAGTACTGAAGGGTATCTTTTTTATAAAGGGTGTTTTTTTTTAGAGTGTGTTCTATACAAAGACGATTCTTTTATTGATATGAAATTTACTTCATGCGGAAGAAAATCTTCTGGCATTATAATTTAAATATGATTTCTGGCATATGACCTTCACGGCTGGCTCGAACGCAGTCTAATCTGGAGGTCTAATTTTCGATTACTTTTTCCAACATTTGTGGCCGTATATCGGCAATAACGCGTCAAATATTTTTCTCTAAGTGGCCAATCGCTTCGGGCTTATCGCCGTAGACTAACGACTTCTCATATCCTCACAGAAAATAGTCAAGCAGCGTTAAATCGCACCATCTTGGAGGCCAATTCACGGGTTCGAAACATGAAACTATGCGGTCACCAAACGTCTCCTTTAATAAATCCATTGTGGCACTAGCTGTGTGACATGTTGCGCCGTCTTGTTGAAAACACGACTCCTGCACATCATGGTTATTCAATTGATGAACGAAAAAGTTAGTAATCATCGCTCTACAGCTGTCACCATTGACTGTAACGTTCTGGCCAGCATCGTTTTCAAAGAAGTACGGACCAATTATTCCACCAGCCCATAAAGCACACCACGCAGTCAGTTTTTCTGGATGTAATGGTGTCTCAACATACACTTGAGGATTATCATTACTCCAAATTCGACAGTTATGATTATTCACGTATCCATTCAACCAAAAGTGAGCTTTATCGTTAAACGAAATTCGCTTTTGAACATTGGGATCGACGGCTATGATTTTCAAAATAAATTTGCACAATTTGGAAGCGTTGTTCAGGCGTCAGTCTATTCATGTTGAAATGCCAAACCAAACTAAACATAAATCACTTGACAGCTGACAAAATGGCCGCCAGTTAAAAAAGTGTTGCCAACTTAAAAATCTATACCTCTAAAAAAAACACCCGTTATAAACTTGATCCTACCGCTCTAGCTGCAGATGTACTGGTGTTTTCTTTGTTTTCACATTTTTCTAATAGAAATACTCTCTGGATCTAAAATGGTCCTCACCTTCGAATTAACATTTGCTGCAGTGTTGGTTCAATTGAGTGCACATTTAAATCGTACTATGAGCCATCTTGGATTCCAATTCCAATTTCTTGGCAAGTAATCCTCCCGAATCCAATGAAAGCTGCATTGTGTAGCTTTGATACCACAGACCCACGAAGAGTGTTGGTTGTTATCAGATTGAGTGGAATGAATCACCTCGCATAAACTTTATGCCAAAACAAAGACGTTTGCTGACTGAAAATGTGGCGTTGAAGAAGTTTAACTGCGACAATAACTTCTGCCTGCACTTACTTGCAGCGACTGTGAATCGGACAAGTCAATGTCGAGTTTCCCTAAGAAATATAAAAAATGGTCAATGAAATAGATAGAACTTGGCCTATCTACCTACATTTTTTCCCCAATTCTAAACGGCTAAGTGAGAAAGCGCTTTTTATGACAGTGTAATTACATGGAGGAAAGGCAACTGCTGTAAAGAAAACCATTAGGTTTTTCTAGGACCTTTCTTTCTCACACGAACCACCAGCCGCTTCTTCTTCTTCTTCTTCGTCTTTTTGACGTTACATGTATCGTGATTCCAATTCGGCCCGTAAAAAAAAAAAAATAGGGTGGCGCAACAGAGCGAGGTGCCCCTGGGCCTAGCGCATTTCTCATAACCATGCCTTTTGAGGGAATGGAGGGGACCTACAATTTTCTGCCGGTTCCGAACGGCTTTTTGAGAATGCGCTTTTCATGGCAATGAGTTTACTAACGGAGGACTTGCCAATTCCTCGTGAAATGCGATACCCGTGGAAAAACATTTTTGCCTCTGCCGGGATTTGAACCTCGGACCCGTGCGTATCTTATTAAGCGTCGACAAGCTTCCCAGTTTTGTATTGTTCCATGATGGCGTTGCGTTTCTCAGTGCCAGGAGTGCTGTGATCTGCAGCATTTCTTCTCGAATGTGTCTGAACGATGTATTGAGAGCTGGTCATGGATTACCTTTTTTCGTAAAGTTCGTAAGATGGTTGAAATGAGGTTTTCTCATCAACCAAAAAAATTTCCTTTCTAGAGATGGCAGTTGTTGAAGTAGAGGAGAACAGCTTTATCGTTGTTAACTTACGTTGTTGCTGTCTTTTCTTTGTATCCTTGACATTTAATATGAATCCCCTACGTTTTTTGAGATCATGGCGACACACCCCACTCGGCATATACTCCACAGACCTGTGTACTTATTCCCAGTGGTTTCATATGCTTTTCAATTTATTGATAACCGATGTGACCTAGAATCCGAATGATAGGGGCTTTTGGTTTGTGGCTTTGGCTTGCACATATTTTTTTTCACCACTATGATATTTATGACCGATTCAATGAAGCTGATGATAGCCTTGCTAGTCCAATAGCAAAGCTATGATCAGGGTTCATGTTTAAATCTAGTGCAGAAAAGTCAACTTGTCGTTATAAGCTCAACTACCAAATCCCAGTGACATTTCGAAAGGAACCAAGCATAATGTTTGTTATTGACATCGCATCACTTGCAACTACTTTTGGGTTCCTCTATTTCCTTTTTTTTTTTTTTTTTTTTCTCTGTCATATTTGAAAGTTATATTCATATTTTTTTTTTTTAGAAAGAACATGACTGGCCTTAAATTACGAGTAAAATTTTATCTTTCAAAGCTTGGCAAGAAAGGGATCACATTTCATTTTCAAAAACCAAAATTGCAAGCAATAAGCAGACATCTTACTCAAGCACAAAATGCAAAAACGAGTCGTTATCGATTGCATAGATGACAACTTAGTTTCAAAAACTTGTAATCCATGTAATGCATACCGGTAGAACCTCCCTGTGTTAAGACACAATATTCACAAATATGTGGCGTTATCAATAAATTGGCGTTTGTGTTATTTTCGACTAAATTAAAACCAAAAAATTTAAATTGATGTTGTTTACTATGGTGCTGTTGTCGATGTTGTTTGTAAAAAGTAAAAGATTTACGAAAAATATATATTTACTAAAACCAAAATTCAAAATTCTAATTGGCGATATGCAAAAAAAAATTATTGGAAATTTATCAAACCAAAATCAAAAGAAAATGAATTGGCAACTATTTACGAAATTTATTAAAAACAAAAATCGTAAGTTATTCTATACAAAATAGAAGAGAATAACAACTTGAAACGATAATTTTAAGAAAGAAAAAAAAACTAAATATATATTTGGAATTTTTTTCGGATTGTTTTGTTATATTCTTTGTGAAAGATCATAGTTCTTTTAAATGTCTTTTTTGAACAATTATTATTGTTGTTTTGAATTTTTTAATAATTTAAAAAATTAACTAAATAAACTCATTTTTTTATAAATAAAATAAACAATCCATTACAGAAATTCAATTAACCATGAGGTCGTTGATGATGAAGTATCGCCATCTCGAGACTTCCATGGAGATCTGAGTGATTGGAATGGAACAAAGTATAAACATCAATTAAAATAAAATAAAAGTACTTATACAAACAAAACAAAATACCAATTATATTCGAAAAAAAATCACAAAGCAAATACTCGAAGAAAAATATAGAAATAATCAAAAAAAAAAATAATTAAAGATAAACGTCCATCAAATTGATAGAGTACCATAGTATCCAGCTAATGATTTTACGTAGACTATAAGAGAAAGAGCTACAAGTTCAACGAACTACGCTAATTACAACTTTTTCTTTGATTTTGTTATAACAATCAACAAGAGCTCACTTGAGGAAGCGGAGATTATCGTCAAACAACTGTGGGATCTTCATCAAAGTGACTGACTCAAAAGACAAAAAAAACACAAAACTTACACCGGAGAAATTTTCTTCAATGTTAAATAACCAGCCAACAAAAATGCACACTCACTAGCAAAGGACAAAGCCATTCGTAATACATTTTTGTTTCTTCATTCATTAGTTCTGAATCCAGTTTGTGCCTGACGTAAGATGAGCAAAGATTTAATTAAACAATTAAAAAAACGAAATACAAAAACAAATAAAATACAGCTAGACAAATTATTGTTGTAATATATATTTTTAAAAAAGTAGACAAAACTATATATACACACACATGCATATAATGTAGATACAAATTGGAGTAGAGAAAGTTTAAATTTTGCTGTAGAAAGAAAAGCATAATTTTTATCTAAATCAAATAAAAAAGCAAGGGAATCCCTAAAAGTTCCTTCACAACTTGTACATGTTATAATACAGGTGTATTCATCATACTCCAAACAATTATTACACTTTCAAACCAAACAAATACGCCTACGGCACCCTGCGGCCTACGGCAACTAATTAAAAACAATAAATCGGATTCACTATAAGAAAAGAAAAAAAAACGAAAATTACAGGGAGACACAAAATACCTTTGAGATTTTATTTTTCTACGCATAAATTGAATTATATCGATAATAAATAAATAAAATTAAGATTACCCATCATAAAAAGGAGCGCGGTATCAAAAGTTTCTAAGTAAGAATTTAAAACTTAAAAAAAGCAATTTGTTGTGTAGTTGAAATTTATATTTGAATGTTTGTTTTGACAGTTCCAGGGTTGAAATGTGGTATCTCCTATCGAATTATTGTATTGCACTGTTTGCATTTGATTGTCAAATCAAACAGAAATTGGAGAAGAAAAAGCAAGAGGATATATCACATCTCTGAGACATTACAAAAAGCAAAATCAAAAATCATTAATTGACGAAATTGGCTTGAGTGTTCTTTAAAAACAAAGAAGTTTTAAGTGTTTTTTTTTTTTTTTTAATTTTGTGGCAACTTTTCTCTTCTAATTGGAACGTTTTGACATGTAATCGATGTTGTGATTTATTTTTGGTTATAAGTTACAAGACCTTAACTTTCAATGTTGTCAATGTTCTTATTTTATTTTTATTGTTTCACAATTCCATAAATTTGAAGAGAATTATGAGAAAATGTCATGGGGATCAAGTAAAATTATTATTCACTTAATTTACGAGAGAACAAATTTACTTACACTTTTCATTGGGAAAATTGGGAGTGCAAATATGAAATTAAAAAAAAAAAATTAATTTTAATATGTTCAACACTAGTATAGTTGTAGAACCTTGAAAAGCGATGCACAGGTTCGTTATAAAAGAAAAATAAACTTAGGAAATATGAGTTAGTACGACATTATTGGAGCTTACACAAGAGTTTCTACCAAAGGAATTAACAGAATGAAGTAAATTCAAAAGTCTATGTAAGTTTTTAAAAAAAATTAGTTCGGAAGTCATGTCCAATAAAATTCATAAAGTGAGGAGATTACCTCTATCAGTTTGACAAGCACTTACGTATTATTGAAGTCTATTATCGAATTGTGACAGCAAATTACAAATACGTTACGTTACATTACCCATTTGCCACGTAATACTCATATTTGTAGTGAAAGAACTTTCTTCGTGTAGTCAAAATGAAAGCCTAACATACATCATAACGTTGCGTTACAACAACGTTGTCTCTAACAGCAACGATCTCTTGATTTTCAATGTTTTACCATACTACCCTCATTTTTCTTTGTTGCGCTGGGTGCAGGAAAAAATGGATGGATATTATAAAAATTTAGCATATTATAGGTCACAAATACTCCGCTCTACTATTACTAGCCACTTTAATCTCATTATGTTGGCTTTAGGTGAATTTCTGTGTGAAACGTTACGTTATGGCTACTTTATGGTTTCCACTATGCTATTAAGCTTTTCAATAAGACAGCGCAACCATCTCTGTTTCTTTCGAAAAGGCAAAGACATATTTCTTTTTATGTAACGTAATGTGCCTGTCGGATTGGGTCTCGAACTCAATTTTGGTCTTTAAACTCTTAGCTTTTCATTTAGATTTCTCTTATCTCATTATTTTTTGATAAATTATGTCTGTAAAATAGCAGTAGCTTGTGGAGTAATTACGTCAGCTTTTCAAGCGATTATCTTCCGTCTCTGTATTCTAATGGAGGCAAAGGTGTACGTATTTGCTTATTTCATTACTTTACGTCAAAATCAAATTATTGTTGCTACTAGTCTTAAAACGCTTTTCAATTTACTATTCTCAGTCTCATATTTCAACTAGGAAATCTAGTCATCGCATTTCAATACCCAATACCTATATCTTAAGTGATATGAGAGTTACCTCAACTAATATCGTAACGTAACGTCACAGTTAAATTTTGTCTAGTTGTTTTGTTATTACACATGTGCTGAATTTCAGGCTCTCTACTCTTCCGTGATTTTTTTTTATACCTGAATATTAACTGAAGCTACTGCGTACTGAAATAATTGGCAAGCCTACTTTTGCGTGGGAGTTTCACTGGCTTTTGTGATTCTCGATTGATTGGCAAGTTCTCCACGGCTATTTGCACGGCTAAAGTGGCTCGCACTAAAGGGGTTTTGAAAATTCTAGGGGAATTATTTGTAGAGAGGAATGCTACTGAGACGTTTCTACGGTGTTCAAGTGAGTCAAATGTTACTTTGCCTTGCCAATTTTTTTGGTCCCTGATATAAGTAGAGCCACAAATCTCTCGGACCACTGTTACGCCACCCTATTTAATTTATTCACTTTTGACTTTCGGTGAAATTTTTGAACTGCATCATTTTCATGCTGCATTGTAGTTGCATAACTCCATTTGGTCACAAATTAGGTGCTGCTTTTAATCTTAACATGCAAAGCTTTTCACTTGCTCATCTTTTTAAGTACGTAGATGCATAAGCTACATGTGAGACGTAACATTTACATTACATGATAACTTTGAATACTGATTACAAGCTCTACGCGACATCTTTAATTTTTGAATATTGACTGAATTTGGGCTTGGGATTTTCGTAACACTAACTTTACGCTACAAAGTCATACCTTCTTTCAATTTTTCTAAGTCTTTAAATTATACTTAACGTCTGGTCTCTAGAATTCACTGTTGCTCCACGCAATGCCCTTTAAACCTTTAGCTAGGCACAAAAACCACTTTAGCCCCAAAGTCATCACTATCTCAATAAAATGGTTGTGTTTGCTCCTAAAACTAGGGCACATGTAGTCGACTCGAATGTTTTGCTTGACAGTTCAACCACTTCGCTATTTGGCATAGCTTCTCAGAACTAATAGTCACTTTATTTTTCATATACCCTATTGCCAAGGAACCCTTGTTTGGGCGGACTAACTTCTGTGGAGTGGTGGAGCTTTGACATTTGACTTGAAATGAGTGACATAGCTTCGCTCCTTAAATCCGTCTGTTAAACGGATTAAACGTTTTTTTTTTCTAAATTATGTATCGGAAAACTAGTTTCATTCTTCTTTTTTCAGGTATTTCCTCAATTCTGTTTTGTTGGTCTGTCTACCAAGTTTTAAAACATTAAACAATATTAACTACTGTAACCGAATAATCGACTATTCTTATTTCGTTATCTCGCTTCTATGAAATTGATCTAGCTCTTTTCCACTTTTTCAGTCAGCAATAGGCCTTGGCTTTTTGTCTCATTTTACTTGCCTACTCAGTTAACAAACATGGCACACCATTAAAAATAAGCCAAATTAAATACTTTAAGACTCTTCTTTGGTGGGAACATTTTAATCTAATCTCTCTCCAACTTAGCCCCGATTTCATGTGATTTTTTTCCTTTCAAAATAACATATGAAAAGCTTTTAAATCCCCTTCCCCAATGTAAAGCAACTAAACATACGACAGTTAAAAAAAAAATCGCCCTTCATATACTGTCGCTTACCTAAGGTGACATGATGATGGATGATATGTTTGCATTTCTAAAAATAATTCAATTCCTTTTAATGGATTAAATTGAAGAACACACAACAAATTCCAATATTAACGCACTCATCTGAGAAATAGATATTCAGCCAACCTTTGCCAAATACACCTCCTCCCACCCCCGCTTTCTACCTCACACTCTGCCATTTTTAATGGATAAGTAGAGAAAAGCAATTTACTATGCGTTACACAGAATGGAGGTTGTGTCTTTTTTCTTCTACTTGACGTAACTATTGATTGATTAATCGGATAATTGAGAACGTTTTCTTTAATGTTGGCTGTGTTAGTAAATGTGTGATTCATGTGATTTGTTCATGCAGTGGATAGTTCGTTGACTTAAACGAACAGAATTTCAGCTTTGTATGGGTATTTTAATTGCACCAAAAACAGGGACTGGACAACTTATATAAAACTGTTGATTTTTCAAAAAGCCAGTTTGCTTGTGGCTTGATTTTTCAATTAAAGCTTCACTCATCCAAACACAAATAAAACAACTGCACGTCGCGTCGCGTCGTGTCGTTTGCATACTTCCTCCACCATCCATTTATTCAAATCCTACTGGGGTAAGGAATCTTTCAATATTAATTAATATTTAAGTCAAAAGTTTTCAGCCGACGACGCTTTTGCCTTTGAACAGAGGCCTCACATAATATTTTTGACAGTAATTAACCGACAGTAAAATAAGCAGAGAAACAGCAAACCAAACGAAAAGGAAGACTTCCGTCGTTGCCGCTGCCACTACCATTGCTTCTTTGCGTGTCTTAAACAGCACAACAAACCAGTCATACTTCAAGTAAAATAGATTAACCACCCTCCATTAGAGCCGCAAGACCGCAAAATAAATTATCATTTTAGAAAAGAAAGAGCCACATAAAGGCGGATAGATAGAGAGAAAGAGAGAGCGAGGGAGCAGTATACTTCTTTTATGCAACATTCAGCTATACATCCTTTATAGATATAATGTTGTACGTAACATTGAAAGTTTAGCTTCTATTTCAGAAAATCTGAACTTTACCCTCTAGACAGTAAAGTGCTTACTTTATCTCAACCCCCCAAAAATCCAAGTCAACGTTTTCTTGTACACCATTTAAAAGGACCCATAGGTATTGCAAATAATTTTCAAGTTTTACCTAAACTCCTGTACTGTATACTCTGTACAAATTTTGCGTTGAGGGCACAAAATATACCTACACGCTGTATTCTGTGGTGGCTGGTGGTATAGTATAAAGTATATCCCTATCAAGGATTAAAGAGAAACATTGCTCCACTCGGGAAGAAGTACAAAAATGTTTATGAATCCCCGGAGGGATGTTGTTGAAATGAAATTTGATTAGCAGGCTTTATATAAGAGGCATACTAATCCATCTTAACCATTTCTGTTAACCATGGTAGAGTACTGTGTGTTGGCTGTAAGGATCAGAAATCATGATTTGGGCATATTCTCTTCTTTTTTTTTTTGTAAAGTAGAGGGCAGTGTGATCTCTGGGGGTAGTGGTAATTTATCATTTCACTTGAGTAAAAAGAAAAACTTTTTGTACGCACAATTTTTTTTTTTTTTTTCTTAAGTTTTTTGAGCACACCTTCTGATGGAAGTAGGAAGATTTTTTACTGAGGTATCTTTGGACCATAAGAAAATGACTGAGAGGCAGAAAGTTTGCTTTTTGAGATTGTAAGTAGAATACTTGTGTCTCCACATGAACATCATCTAATTTTCCAAACTCAAAAGTATCATTCATCTTACTTCAATCAAGGAGAGCAACATGTGTCGCCTAAAAGAGCCTACTTTAGAAAACTGGGTAACATAAGTTTCAGCAGCTGAGAAACCATTGATTAAATTAAGTTCTTGAAAACATTTGCAATGACAGCAACAAAATTCAACTTTCATTGTTTTACTGGGCATCTATTTCCTAGCATACGAAATGCTTTTCAATAGATCAGGAATGAAACAACCCAATTATTTATTTTTGAGATGAGAGAGAAAGTTTGTCCGTTTTTACGTATACTACGATGGAAAGGCATAGCCATCTAAATACTTTTTTTCTCACAGTATGTGTCTTTTAATTAAACTAAAGAAGTTGTATTCCAAAACGATGAATCCAGAGCTTTCGAATAAGGCATATTTGTATTATTTGCCTGCTCTTTTCAAGACTTTAAAAAAAGCTCTTTTGACATCTGCTATATTATGGATAAGGCTTTAGCACTTGGGCAAAAAAGGATATTAACGTAGTTTAAGCTTACGAAATAGGTACTTTTACTTTATCATCTAACCCGATTACCTACTAGTTTTTATCACGATTCCCTGTTTTATGCATAAAGGGCCTACATACGACTTTAACTTTTCACAGAGACTTTGAAGGCTAAGCTGTGAATACATCGATGGTAAGCATGTCTGCATGTTGCGTGTGATTTCGATATTTCAAACTTGTTTTTCTACGGGTGTCGTCTTGCCTTTGGCAAGTCGTTTGAGAGTAACTACACAGCCCCTGTCATTTCTATTGTATTTGTTTCGTTTCGAAATAAAATTGCTGATCTTTAAAATGCGTTGGATACCGAACTTCTCTTAGCTTTGCTTAGTTTGTTTATTTATTTACTTAAGTTGGCTTGATAGCATCCTGACTATCTCACAAGATGGACATACTCCGTGAATCTTAGTGTTGGAGTTAATAAGTTCAAAGGGTTTTCTTGCTGAGACAAATTAAGATCTGGAAAAAGGCTACTTTCCTATTTTAAAGCATTCAATAGATAGGCCAGACGCGTGGGTTCGAATCTCGCTCTGGAGATCTGCATATCATCAGCCTCCCAGTTTCATCTGGACGCCGCGCTGCCTTTGATGTTATAATGTGAAATTACAGCCCCCTTCTTTCCATTTACTGCACCACAAAAAAAAGAAATGCTGCTTCATGGTAGTACAATGAACAGGCAATCAGGTGCGAGTGCTCCAGTTTAGCAAAAGCCTTTCGTTTCAAAAACAAGGTCATTCTCTAACTCATCATGTGTCAACTATTGTGTAAACCTCAATTTTCTTCCCGCAAAGCCAACTGCAACCTAAAAAGTCTTTTTTCAACTGCCTAGTGCCGACTTGCATTTCTTCATTCAAAACTCAGAGTCAAAATTGTCAGTAGATTCACATTTGCCAATTTCCGATTTTCAAAAATATCAAAAGCCTACACTATAATTTAGAAAAAACTGCCCCAAGACTACAATCGGGTCTAAGCAATTCAACTTTTTATCGACAGACAAATGCAACGACGCTTGGTTCTCGTCTAACACCAAACAACAAAAAATCGTTTAGTTTACCGACTTTTTTAATTGATCGTTTGTATCCCACGGGTTGATCACTAGTGTGAAGCCGATCAGAGCTGTGATTTTTTAAGCACTACGATGATCATGACGTTGAAAAATAAGAAGAAGAAGAAGGTGGACTATGTCTCAAGTTCTCAAAGAGCTGATCTCCTCACCACGGCCTCAATCGTCTTTTACTTTCGTAAGTGGAGAAATCAGGGATAGTTGAAAAATTACTCCGAACTAAAAGTAAAGAAACTCATGTCGACAACAGAAGGGGGAGCTCCGGGGCATGGCACATTTCATGGCTTGTCAGGGAATGGCGGTGACCTACAATTTTCTGCCGATTCCGAACGTCTAATCGAGAAAACGCTTTTCATGAATCAATGAATTTTACTATCGGAGGACTTGCCAATTCCTCGCGAAAAGCTATAGACGTGTGAATAATATTTTTGTTGTTCGTTGGGATCCGAAATCGAAACTCCTCGCAACAGGCAGACATGCTAACCACTACACCAAGGGCACAACACAACTGATAGTTCGACGAAAGTTGATTCTGACTTTAGAGTAAAGTAACTTGAGTCAACGACATGAATTGATTAGAGTTCTTCATGAGTTTTTTAGTTGATGAGTTTTTTAGTTGAGATATTCCACGTGTTTTTTAATCTAATAAATGAAAAGATTAGTAAAGTTTTTAACAGTTAAAACACTTATTTTATTTCCTCAGATGTACATTTCAGAAGCAATGCTTCCATCGTCAGTGAGATTTATAAAATTAAATTAAATTAAATTATTTGTCAAAAAACTAATAATAAACAAAAATGTTTCTAAACAAAAATTACAGTTGAGTTGAGTTGAATCTATTAAAAAGTTTTTTGAATATTGAATCTTTGATTGGTCCATCATCACTATTCATTAGATTATTTTTGTTTTTAAATATGTAAAATGATTCAAAAGCATCTAATTCATAATTGCTATTTACATTTCTTATTAGTTTTAAATTTTGCAAACTAAAGCTATGACTTTTTTTTATTATTAGAGTTCTTCTTCTAAAAGCAACTTTGAGCTAATAAAATACCAATATTTTTTGTAGCTTCGGTTGTGTGGCACGTAGAGCCCTTCTATTGAACCCAAATGTTGCCAATATCCTCTTTTTCAATTTTTTTGAACAAAAATTTGTTCAACATGGCCCGATAACGATCGCCATTGACTGTAACGGCCACACGAAGAATGCCTCTGGACCAAAATCCGCACCAAACAGTGACTCGTTTTGGGTGTATCGGCTTTTCAATGTATGCGTGCTGGCTGTCTGTGATCCAAATGCGACAATTTTGCTTGTTTACATACCCGCCAAGATCAAAATGAGCTTCATCTGAAAAGATGAATTTTTTGGAAAATCGGCATCGGATTTTCAATGTAGTGTCGCAATATTTCCCAGCGTTGTTCAAGCGTATACACAAACCATATTCGTTTAGCGGAAGGATAAAACTAATTATCTGTCAAATCAGACGTGAGCTAATTGTAACCATTCACGAAATAAGCACTAGTTAAAAAAAAAACCTCTGATGGCGGACCCTTTATTTCACACCCAATTACAGTTGAACACGACACTGAAATCTTTTGCCACCTAGTTCCAATATTTAGTGCAATCTTGTCATGGGTATTTGTTAAGCTAAATTAGAGCTATTCGCACTTTTTGTTCAAAATATATGTTTTATAAGATGTCAACACAGATCAACCCTCTTAGTTAATTTGCCACTGAATGGTTACAATTAGCCACGCACTCCGGAATGATAAATGTTTTGTTTACTCTACGCAGATTTCTTGATTTGAAAATTTTAATCCATCCACGATTTTTTTTTTGTATCCTGTGCATTAAAATATTCCATCTCATAATTTTACTAGCCTTGTTGTTTGGCACAGACATTTCTGGTTTTTAGTAGCCATTTCGAAAAATTAAATTAATTTTGAAAATGTTCGACACACGCTCTTTAAAAGTGTCAGTGAAGAACTGAGCTTAAGGAAGCCTGACAAAATCGTTCACTAAAAGTACTAAACAAATTGCTTCCATTAGGCCTTTAATTGCATGTTTTCGTTTCGCAAATCAACAACACTCAATTAAGTATAGTCTGAAAATGGCGAAAGGCGAAAACTGCAAACTCATTAATCCTCAGAAATGAAATTCGATCAAGCAAAAGTTTTTGTCCAAATAAGAGTTGATAGAAACAAACTTTAATTTTGTATGAGCAATCCTCAATCTTTGGTCCAAAATGATTTTCGTTGTGGTGTGGTACCTGTGACACAGCAGCAAGAACAGCACTCAAAGTGTTCAAGCTTTTATTCTACCTTCTACATTTAACTTTTCTGTCATCCTTTTGCAGACTTCTTCAAAACATAGTTGTCCAATCGACTCCTCAGAGAAGACTTGCATACATGTTTATGTTTATTAAGCTGTAGAGTTTGTACGAATAAAGAATTGCTTATACAGACATGTATCTTAATAACATTTATACATTCACTAGCACAAGGGCTCTTACGTCTTACCTACTCTCAGCACAGCAGAAAAAAAAGGAACAATAGAAAAAAAAAGGAGGACGCACACATGACTAGGCTTTATGTTCATCTTTGAGATATACGATTGTTCATTTTGTTCCCTAAAAACCAAATTATATTCTCCTAAAATTTTATGTTTATATTGTATCCAACGTGCGGTATCGTATACGTGGAACATTTTTAATGCAGCCAGCCCACCTTAATGCCATTGCAAAATATTTTATGTGGTAACAACTTTTCAAAAGGTACACTCAGTATTAACGAACCCTCAAACGACCTATTTGAGCACGGGTATAGAGCAAAAGAGCGCAATCACAGACATTAAACTGAAAGCGACAATTTCGCATAAATAAAATTTTCAACGACTTTTTTGCAGGACTAACCAAAGTACCTACACACACCCAGACAAATAAGCATAAACAAACCGGTGGAGTATTATGGTTTTATAATATAATTTTATAGCCCGACGCATACGAGTTACAACCATCTACATTAGATTAGGTTTATTGTGCAATTTCTACACTCTCTTGTCCCACTGCCTGGTGCGGTGGTGGCCAATGTAATTCACATTTTTATAAAAATCACTCGCTGCTGTTAGGGTAGTAAAATGAGTTTACAAGTGCAATGAAAGCAGCTGCTACCTAAAACAACATAAAAGCCCGACTGCCCTTTTGATGAAAGAATATTAAAATGAAAAGAAAAAGCAAAACCTTTAATTCCTGACGACGGACGAATCACCAAACATCGAATTTGTCATTTTGTTGTACTTAAATACAAATTCAAAGAAACACAATTACAAACCTTAAGCCTAAACAAGTCTGTCGACAGTCTTCAATTGATTGCCTGGTGTAGAAATTAATTTCCCAAAAAGTAATTAGATACTTTTTTTCTGATGGCTGTTTTTTAAAGAGATGTGAGAGAGCGACGAACAAGATGGATAGAAGCACGAAGACCGGAAACCAGCCAGGAGATTTATATTTTGTGAATTTTATTCACGCAAAGTGATACAAGAGATAAAACGACTTTATTAGGCTTTCGATGTCAAAAGGGAGGATGTTTTAAATTCATAACATGGACTGACATTTTTGTCCTATTGTTGTTTGGGACTAACATCTACTTTATACTCTTATAGAATAGTGATGATAGAGAATCTGGTCACGAGCATAAGAAGGAAGCATCACTGTCATGAGCTCAAAACAAGACAATGTGACGGCTGAGTGGATTTTATTTTGATTTGCTCTTAAGATGAACGATTTGCTACTAGCTAAGGGGATAAACTATGTTGAAATTTCATCATTCGGCTAGGGGTTGAGATACTTGCAAATGATAGACTATATCTCAACAGAATACAGAACTTCTTCTGTTGAATTGTGCCGCAAAGCATAAGCCAAGTTTTAATGAAAAAGGCACGTTCTTGCAGATAGGCGATTTGTTAAAACAAAGCAGTGTCTTCTGACAAGTTGCAACCCTTTGCAATTATTTCGAAGAAAATACACCTCGGATTGGTTGTCAAAATGTGTCGTTTTAATAATCCAATAGTCGAACTTAAGGCCTTGTCAAAATCACAGTCGTTTTATTCAACTACATTTCCCACAAACCCTGTATGTACTGGTAACCTTTTTTGTTAAGCAAACAACCAGTCAAATTAAAGCTCTATTCAATCAAACAATCAAACATGTGTTATCATTCCGAACAAACTTTCGTTTGACTTTCATTTATAACTTCACTCAATCATCATTCATCATCGTAACCATTTAAGACTTAATCAATCGAAATCGATCAGGCGCCACTTATGCATGTCTCCACCATAAAAATCCAATATACATGTCAGTTGGAATTTACAAATCCAACGAACCATTCTCTCATTTTGTATTCAATTGTTTTATTCCTAGAGTTTTTTTTTACATCGAGCGCAATTACATTTCCGTTTCCCATTCTGACTTGAAAATTACCCTTCCATTTTCACAGTAACACAGAAATAGAAAAACTGAAAGACTGACTAAATGCTCTGCTCACCCTTCGTATTTGAAGCATTTAAGCCATGTTAGCAGAAAAGGTCACAAATAGACACATAATCAAAATCAAGGAGTTTGAGGCTGGTGTGTGGTATATAAAAATAAAATTCTAGTACACTCTTATATAGGTAGGTTGAGGAACAATGGCTAACCATATATGCACCTGCTGTGCTTAGCCCAGGTTAAACCCTTCAACTACCACCACCAATGTCTTTTTGGGTTTGAACTGGAATGTTCTGGGGTTAGAGTCAGTTTCAACAGAGAATCACATTAGCCATATGACGTTAAGAACCACTTAACTTGTCTATATGAGCCTAATGATCTTTTCCGCCCAAATGTTTCTCTTCACATGTTGGTATGTGAGATGAGCATGAAAGAGCTATACAAGGATACACTTATACTCCCGATGAAAATGGTAGAAAAGAAAAAAAATAATGAAATAAAAACTAAAGGGACGACAAACGATTCTTATACATTTCGTAAAAGAGCTTCTCTACAACACACGGGACACACGGCCAGACGAAAAGAATTTTTGCTGTACGACACTTAATCGCTTTTGTTTCAATGGTTTGTCGAAGTTGGAGTCTTTTTTTTTTATGTGAAGGGGATGAGGTGTAAAGTGAAGTTCTTTCGAAAATAAAGATACAAAGACTTAAAATTAAGTTATATTGGTTAAGTTGGTTAAAGTTTCCCTTTTTTGCTATCTCGTCTTTTTTCATTCGTTTTTACTTTGGGACTTTCGGAAAAAATGGATAAATGAAGACAGACTTAATTTAATTTGGAAATGCCATGTGGTTGGTTCTAAGCTCCCCGAGATTATGCGGATGATTGGGTGCAGTCAACTTGATTTTTGTTTTTTTTTTTTTCCCTATAACTTCTAACGTGGGGATTTAATTTTGGTAGAAAGTCAGGTAGAAAACACTGAGTGAGTTGGTCTTTTTGTTTTTGAAAGGAAAATGAGAGCAAGCAATTCATTTAGTAGTTTAAAAATATTTGGTGTATACAATTTCACTACTTTTATCGAATCGAAAAATAGATGTACAGCATCTTTGAGATAAAATACAATTAAAAGAGGTTGATAAGGATGCGACTGTGAGGAAGCACTGGGCACAAAATTCGACAGCGATGTAGCAATGGGCGTTCCTTTCGCTGGTGAGCACTTGACTTTGATTTTGACTGCGACTGTAAATTGAAATCAACGTTGAGTTGGCACTGGACACAATATTCACCGCTAACATAGAACTTAACAATAAGTTTGACAGTAATGAGCCCTTGGGCATTTCAGCCCTTCAACATTTTTAAAAGAATATTTTCTGGAAACTATGTCCAGATAACAATACAAAAAAAAAAACACATTATGAAAGGATTTAGCTTAACGCGTCTAGAGACTCGGTTCCTAAATATATCTAGGCCCTGTATAACAAAACTACAAGTGCCTGTACTACTATGTCAAGTTTAAGAAATTTTTGTAACACAAAGCTACAGGTTTGCTTGATCTTCTACAAATGTAACGGACATAATCCTGAAAATGGCTATTAACTTGCAAAATTGTAGCCTCTGTTGGGACTACACCTAATTTGCTTATCATGCAAACTATACTTTAAAGTATAAAATGAATAAAAGATGGAGAGGTTAAAACTCTAAAAGGTTTCTCACGTACAAGACATCTTTTAATTTACTGAAATCAAATCTCTAAAATCAAATGGCCTATCCTCGTAAGACTTCAAAATAACTGATATGAATTTAATTGAAACTAATATTGGACGGGTTAACGAAAGCCTCGATCCCATATCCAAGACACCATTGAATTTGTCACCAGACAAACCAGGGACCGAATCACGGCATCAGTGATCGAGTGATGAAGTGAAAACGTTGTTTCAGAATTCGTGCTAGATTGCACAATATTAGTCGGCTGCACATCTATCTAATGAAATTTTGTTCAATCAATGGTGGGACAATGTAAATTTATGGAATTAAATTATTTAAATATGAAATTTTAAAATGATCCTTTATTGACCACAACAATTTCATATTTAAGTAACCTCGACCACAATATCGGTTCAACACTTTCAACAATAACTTTAGAAAGTTTACTATAGTTAAATTATTGTCTGATAACGTGAGCTGAAATGCCAAATTCAGATAATCTCTTCACGTATTACTCGATAACGCGTGCTGTAATTTGGCCCCAGACATCATTTGGGGTAGGGATACAAACATTTGTAGATCGTCTTTGGATCGCTTTCTTACCAGATAAACATAAACATTTTATTTTAGCACCACGAGCGATATGCAGACCGTTTTACTAATAAAATGAACACCGTCTAAAGTTTAATTAAAAAAGCTAAAATTAGTAGAGTCATGATCTAAAATTTTTTTCTGTATGAGTGGTTATTGAAGTTTGGTTAGCTTGTGACAAAATTTTGAAATTGGTATTTTTAATTAAAAATCAGAACAGTTTATATTCTATGCTGTGGGTCCATCCACTTTGCTGCATCTAAATGGGCCCATCACTGTACTTGATATTTGACTAGGGCTACACGGTCTAGGGAATGACGAAACTTAACAAAATCAAATGAAACATACTATTTAATATCAACATCAGAACCAATAGCCGATGAAAATAACAAGACAGACCAAACTCATCATAGCAAATTGAAGCAGCACGAACAGATTACACTTATTGCTTGTTTTCACTTTGTTACACTCAATCATCAAAAACATATTCAATTTTATTTATTTATTTATTTACAAAAGATAACTTACAAAGTAAATTTAATAAGCTATTTATAAATTTAAGACATCAGGGCAACTTGACCATAGATGTCGTGAGAGAGGAAAAATGGAAATAAAAAGTGATTGAGTTTAGACAATATTTTAAAAGATGAATTAGCAAGAAAGTTTAAGTTTAATATTATATCTCTTTCCATTTTTTGTGCTAATCTAGAGCTTTCTTAATTCGTTGCATGGTGAGAGCATTAGAAGGGTTGAGAATAATCAAAAGTCTGTTTTGCATTTCTTCAATTGAGGTCATGTCCGGTATTTGCCGGGAGATAGGACATTCGAGGTTCCTTTTTGAAGTAGTCGCAACTTGAGAACAAGGTTTTTCCAACTCTTACTTGAAACAGCGCTACGCACTCGTGACGGCTTAGTTTGGTGTTGTATTCAATTTTATAAACTCAAATTTATGAGAATATTGGGGATACACTGCACACTTACGGTTGTCGAAATTGGTATGCAACCTTTGTTCATTGACTGAAAAAGAGAAAAAGCGTGAATTGGAAACAGATAATAAAACACTTTCAATTAAACAATAAAGCAGATGAATGAAAAGGTCAACTGTAAAGATCAGAAATTTGAAATCAGAACTATCCCTTCAGAAGAGTTTTTGACCTCAGCTCTTTCAATTTTAAAATACTGAATTAACCATTTTGAAGTCCTTTAGCATTTGAAGCGATGAAATGTGTCAAACTAGCTGCCTATCACATTTGCAATATAACACCATGTTCTTTAACAAAGCAAAAAGAATGATTTTAAGGCATTGCCATTTCATTGTGGTGCGCTATTCTTTTTATACTTGCGCTATTATCGTCTTTCCTAGACTGCGTATGAATGATTAACCTCAGTTTTCTGAACCCAGCGGATGATTGCGGTTTCAGTACCTATTTTGAGCTTGCACTGTACATATATGTGTACAAGCAGCATGATGGTGAGCATGTCCGCCTGTTAACTGGGATGTTTATGGTTCGAATCCTAAAATGAAGCACGGTACTGCCTTTCGCAAGGAATTGACAAGTCCTCTGATAGTGTAAGTTCATTGCCATCAAAAGTGGTTTCTCGATTCGCAGTTCGGAATCGGCAGAAAATTGTAGGCCCCCTTCATTCCCTCACAAAGGCAATGGTTGTGGGAAAGGCGTTAGGCCTCGGGTCTCCTCGCTCTATTGCACCACTCTATTTATTTATTTTACTGTAAATGTGTGCTTTTCTTAATCCGGTATCTTTGAGGGCCAAGTAATTAAAGAATATTCATTCCAAATGGTTTTAAAAATGATAACCCAGAGCTTTTGTTTGCCGCATTTTATTATTTCAAAAATCATGCGTTGTGAATCTAATGTGTTCAGTTTATCCCTACCAACCTTTGGCTAATTTTGTAATTTATTTTGATTTATTTGTTTTCTTCTATGGTTATTCAATCAATGTCAGCAGTAAACCTTCCTTTGTATGTCTATGTGTGTGTATTTTTAGCATTAATCTTAGTTTTAAATTAAGAAAACCAGTAATTAATAGTATCTTATATCTGTGTTTCTTTTCTCAATTTCTCTTTCTCTCTCGTCCTCCTGCCAAATTATTCACTCTTGTCCAACATGGTCAACTTTTGGAAAACAACCAACAACAACAACAACAACAACAACATCAACAACTCTAACAACAACACGAAAATGTATATCTTCTCTTCCCGAATGCAAATCACAACAAAATAACAACAACAAACGACATCTCATAATGACAACACACGAACATCATCACGGCTATATATTTGAATGTATTTGTCTCTGATGTCATCGTCATCGTCGTTATCATCACTATACTGGCTTTGGATGTGAATTGTGAAACACACCAAATACCTAAACTCAACTGGGACCTGACATATCGTATACCTACTCCAACTCCAACTCCAACAAATATGTATATTCCTCCGAACAACCATTGTTGGTCGATTCAATTCAATTGAATGGGGATTTTCGATGTATCTCTGGATGCATAACATACGCAAATGATTCTCTCATGTACAACGACATCTAATAAAAAACAAAAACCTATCCTCATTCTCTATATATTTTAACTGACGACACAACACATTAAAAACAATCGTCAATACGATGATGTTGCGAATGGATTTTGTTGTTGTTCATTTCAATGTAAATGATGATTATGATGATGGTGATGTTTTTGGTCGTATGGGTGGTGGTGGTTTTGGTTCACGTGGTCATTCGGCATCATTCTCATGGACATGGAATTGGCGTACATTTGGATGACAATATGCAGATCGTAAACTGTTTGTTGGTATGCTTAGTAAGCAGCAAACGGAAGAGGATGTAAGACAATTGTTTAATGCATTTGGAACAATTGAAGAGTGCACCATCCTACGAGGACCAGACGGCGCCAGCAAGGGTGAGTTCATAAAATCAAACAAAACCAAAAAAAAGTACCTATATATATAAAAATAAATTCACATTTAATTGTTCAATATACACAATCTTATTTGCATATGCCACCTATACCTACTCTCCACTAAACTATACCCTAGCACCTTTCATTGAGTGTCACTTTGAAAGATATGCCATTTTGAAATTGTTATTGTGTGTGATGTGATGTTAAAGTGCACAAGGGGCGACATGTGATTGTGTTGTTGTTCATGTTCGGCCTGGCTTTAGCTTTTGTGCCTTCCTAATGGGATGTTCATTTGAAAAACATGTCACTTAATGCAAGAATATGTAGTTCATAGAACTGACCCTTCATATTTCTGACTTGTACACTGGGGCGTATGTGGAATATTTTATTTCGAAATTTGTCACACCAGTGAATGTGTGAACTACAAATTGAAAGATGCACTCTTGGTTTAGTTAGAAATTGGTCTTTCAATTATCCATACAAAGTTGATTTTTAAATACATAGGTACTTTAGAAATACATATAACAATTTCCTTGAATAGACAAAATTTGGAGCTCAAAACACATTTGCAGAGGCGAATTGCTGCAAAGTAAAGAAGATCACAGTATTAATCATGTACCTTGCTTTTCAAATTAACTCAATGGCGATTGATGGCTTTCGTCAAAATCAGAACCAGAAAGGGAGCGTAAACTGTAAAGTTGACTCAATTTATCCAATGTCACCCTGTACAGTCAACCCTTTTTGAATAACAATTGGAGCCAACGTCATAGCCTTACACTGCGGTTTAGTTGTCAACAGCAAAACACTTTTATATTCAACGCAAATGAAAAAAAAAATATTAAATGACGTCATTAACATTTCACATTTCACAATATACCCCATACAAAATCAGCAAAACACCATCCCCCTCGCAATGAACGACAGGGTGCCCTACAACACAATATTGCAATCTACGCGATGCTGTTGTTGTTTTTGATGACAATCACATTGCGAGGCGCTACAAGCAGGCGGGTGTAGGAGAAATTATGGTTAGCCATGGGGATGGTGGTTTTGCCTTTACTTTTGTTCAGAACAAAAGGTTTTTCCGAATTACAAAAGTTCTCCATGGAAATGTGAGACTTTTGAGAGGCGCCGCGAAATTTTATACCACATCACGCTGTGCGAGTGTTATGGGTTTGTGTTGTATGTGCCCCCTTAGGCTAAATTACTTCTCTTTTCAGATGGCTTAGATTATATAACAGCAAAATGATATGGGGACATTAATTGTGTTCTTTTCAAGTTAATTAAAATATTTTTTGATTTTTTTATGCACCATATCTCAATTAACGTGACTTAACAACAATTTAAGGAAAAGCATACGTTCAGCTGACAGAAATAAATATAAAAAAATTTGAATAGTCCCAACCGTTGGAGAGGGCGGTAAGCAAACGACACAAAATGGTATCCCGTCAAAAATCAAGACAAAAGAACTTTTTCAACGAACTCCTGTTTGTACCTATGAATGCAATCCATTGAACCATTTAAGTGAATTCAATCTTGTGAGTCCCAAGTGCATTCACTTCAAAGCTCTTAAATTAATTAAATTAATAAACTTGATGTGTGCGGAAAGATGCTGCAGAAAGTTACTCAACGGGGAATTTATTTTATTGCAATATGCTGGCAAAATACCCCAGCGACACTTTCATTAATCCTTTGCCTAGAGAAGGGACTGTCATGCCTCCTCCATGTCTGCCATTTTAATAGCTCCCTTGTCAATCTAGGGATTTCCTTCTTTTTTGTTTCTTTTTGTAATTTTTTGTTTCATTACATTTACAGTTTTTTGTTTTGTTTCATGTTCTCTCCTTTCATGTCGACACTTTGAATGTCACTCTGGAGAGCATGACTGTGCGGTGTTACAATCCCCGATTGTGAATGACAATCGTTTTGGTTTTTCTCTTTTAAATTCAATCAACGGCAAATAACTACCCACCATACTATCCATAATTGTATCATAATTTTTAAATTTGTCCATTTTGATTGTTTATGTCACGAAATCAATTTGAAATACCACTTCCTCTTTGTTGTATTCTACAAAACACAATTTTATATTCCACCTTTCATGTCAGGCACACACATACGTGAATATAAAAGGGCCACCTCAAAGTTAAATACATTTAGTGTATCCTTTTTTGCTTTTGTTTATAGCAAAAGTTAAATTAAAATCCATCCCGCTGTGTTTTGTACGACCAGACTTATACCAAAGCCAGTCATACACACTTCATTATTTTAGGTATACTTTAGTAACGGTAACCTGTGTGTGCAAGTTGAACCGAAATAAAAGCGGTGGCTGTGTGTTGTACGTAAAGTAGTTGATGGGAGATATATAAATTAGAGAAAATGAAGAAAGGTCGTATTCTGAAATGAAAATGTCCATCAGAATGTCCAAAAACCACTTAAGACAACTAAAATAATATTTTTTTCTTCATTTGAGTACATTTGCTGGGCCATCAACGTTTGGTTGGAAAGTCTGTGTGTGAAGGGAACTTTGTGTTGGAGAATAAAGTAAAATGAAAAAAGGACACAAGTTCAAAGAAAACTGTTTCAGTGGTTAAATACAGTGGAATTGGAATTTATTCATTTTGAATTTGAAGCTGCCATATTTGGCCCAGCAGGAAAAAAGAAAATTTTACAATCAAATGTTACAAGTGTCAATAGCACTTTGATTCTTGGTATTTCAAAAACATTTAGGCTAATACATTTTGTTCGGGTCTTTGTTGTAGATATGCTGTGAGGGTTTCAACTTTCGAAAAGTCTCGCCTTCTGACCTGCTGCCAAATTGGAACGGTAGCCCGTATGTAACAAAAGACACTCACATGGGCATAGAATTTCTTATAAACTTTGAGCATAAAGCGTGGTTTTCAGCACTTAAAAAATTCGCAAGCTTTCATTCACCCCGAATATTTTGATATTTGATCTGCTTTTGCGGAACTTTTGAGCTTGGATGGTGGACGCTGCTGACTTTCTGAAATTTTTGGTTTTAAAAACGGTCAGAAAACTTACCCGTATTTGAATTCACAAAAAACTAGTAGAGGCTCCAGGACCCATCTTTGGGGGACTCCAGCAAATATTAATTTTGTTTTCTATTGATGACAATTTTTCCAAGCACCTTCTGAAACTACAAAGTTTTACACGAACTATAAATAATTTTACGACATTAAACGTAAACCCTTTGCCTACTTCGTCATATTTTTTTTCCTCGACAAAATATCCGATGGTTTAACTCAAATCGATGCTTTGGATTATCCAATTGAAGCGACACGACGATGTGGTTTACGGAGACAAAATCTATGTGAGATATTCATGTTTACGTCTTATAAGTTAGCAAATGTCAATTTTTAAGCAATCTTATCACCTTGTGACACATCATCTCATTTGCGGTGGCCTATAGCTTTATTTTAAACAGAAAAATTTTAATGGACGTTCTAGTCTTTTTTGAAGGGTCCATATCACCACTTTAGTGCTCAAAAAATAAAATTTAAAACTCTATCTCCTTTGTCAATTCTCATCAAGTCACCTTATGTCTGCAAAAAATCCAGTCAAACATTTTATATTGTTTACTTCCATCCAAACGAAAACATCTTCGTAACGCAGCCAGGATTACTGGCCAACGTTGCCGCATCGTACCGAGCCGGAATGTCTATACGGCAGTCAATTTTTTACGATTTTGCAGTAAAAGTCTTTTTTAGATTGTGCATTACCCGGCTCTCTAATGGTATGCTTCACGCAAAATGCATTAACTCCTGTGGCTTATGCTATAAAAATGCCTTCAATCAAAAAATCTTTTATACTCGTTTATTACACAAAGGACGCTTCTGGTAGCGAGAACGACCCATGTGGCATTGCATCTCTCTGCCCTGCACATAGCGTAGTGCATAAAATTATCCATCAGTTTTGCATATAAAAACCAAATTACTTCCATATCCTTGTCGATGTCAGTTTACTTAAATTTTTAATAAAATTCTTCTGCAAATATCCTTTTTTTGCTTTTTTTGTTTGTAGATTGTAGCTGTCACTTCGTCCATAGGAATGTTCTTAAATTTTTAGTCTTCTCAAAAGCATTGCCGCATAAATGACACTCTTTGAGACACCTAACCCCCTTTTTTTCGTATCATAATCGTAAAAATAAATCTGAAACTATATCCATATTACCGCTGTGGTAGTCATTAAGAACAACAGTTACATATACAAGGATAAAAACAAAACACCAACAGCAATGTGCGATGATTCTATTATCATCATCGCGCGCTCTGACTCACACACACACACACAGCTGCACAACAACAAATAAAGGCTGACTGAATGGGAGGAAGAATTCAATTACGAAAAGTTTTACTTATTATCCAGCAGTAGGTATACCCCCACCCACTATAAGAAAAGAGGTTAGACACAAAAACGACGCGGCGCGTAAGGATATAATCCTTGCCATTGGAATTAATATAACAAACTTCTCCCCCATTCTTTTATGAAGGTCACCGTCAGGTCACAGTAATTTACACAACAGAAAACCATAAGAAGGAAAAGAACGGAAAGTGAATGTAGCTGTGGCGCCACACCTTTACCAAGATACTAAAGGAAATATTTAAGAATATTTTATTTTTATGTGTTTCGTTGCTGCCCTTTCTTTGTTATTGAACTGTTTGTGTGTGACACGAACTATCTCATTACTGACTTATAATTTAGGTGCCAAACCAACTAACCAAATACAAAAAATGAAGAAAAAAATAGGACGAAAAATCTTTTCCGAAGGTGAAATCCAATAAAAGTGTCGTGTGTTAAAATTTATCCTCCAAAGTCGGCTGCAGAAAAAAAAGGGTGAAGTCGATCGGCCTAGAAAGGAGTAAATTATATCCTTTTTTCATTTGGGTTTGATATGGGTTGTCGGTGTCGTTCGTCGTTCGTCGTGCGTCCGTAGTCCGTTGTCCTCTATCGTCGTCCTTAAACTAGGGGTTCCACAAGTTTGGCACTGTTTCAATATTAATTAAACATTCCTCGTGGAGAAACAAGAAATTGCTGCACTGAAGGCTAGTTTAAAAGTCAACCTCTGTCTAATTAGATTTACTGTCAGAGGGACCCTTCTCTTTTGAGCGTATACCTACGTAACCGAGGATTTGATTCTATTTGAAGCCACGAGCACCACCTTATACACAACTACTACATAAGTTGCTCAAAGTAGACTAGCTAGCTATAGAGCCAATGGAATGAACTTGGCTAATTGTCACATTTAATTTAAATTTCCTATTAAACTGTAGGGAATCCCCAAAACTATAAGCATTGTCCTTTAATTTTTATGTTCAGATAATTGAATACGTAACCAGTGATTACATCAGAGGGAATCGTTAAAAAGGATTTATATATTTTCGCTATTTTGTTCAACGGATAAGTTATAAAAAAATTATTATTCATTCGATATTTCTATATGTATATATACAACTTCATATGTACATATGTATTATCCCTTTTTTGTTATTTTAATTAAATACGGAACTGCCTATGGCAATTAAAAACGATAACAAAGTACCATTTTGCGTAGTAATTGTTAATGACGCATAATGAATGAGGAGGTAGCTGTTTGGATAAAATTAAAACCAAAAAGAATGAATCCAAAGTGACAAGGAAATGAGGAAAATAATTAAAGGTCCCAATATTGCTGTTTGTGCGTGGGAACTTTTATTTGTTTGGATTTTAATGGTTTGGCTATGAAAACGGACATATTGTGTTTGGGGACAGTGAGAGGAGGTACTTTGTAGCTAGTAACTTTCTCTGTTTCAATTTCTAATTAAGTTAATTCAGGTTTAATTATTTAAAATCACTGTATGCACGAAAAAAAAAAACAACAAAAATAATAGAAATATAAAATACCATAAGCCTATATGGAAAAATAGTAACCATAAAATTGTTATAATTCGGGGCAGTTAAAAAGTAATAACATAGAAAATGGGCTTTAGAGAAGGAAGTATGGCTTAATAGGGAAATACGCTTTGATTGGCTTAATCAACTTTTTTAATGAACAAGTAATTACAGTCTTTCGAAATAAGAACACTTCGATCGAAGAGCTTGGTGTGCAGTGCCAGTATTGTAATGGCTAGCGTGTCTGTCTGTTATGAATATAGAGGGTGTTCCGTACTTCGTGTAACATCCTTTGGGGTGTGATTCTTGGTCATATTCTAAGAAAAAAATTGCTATACAGTAAAGCTCAATTCTCAACTTTGACATCACTTTTTGACAATTTAAGAAAAGGCTAACTTTGGTGTACCCTGACCTATGTTAAATTCAATATCTCTGTCAATACTAATGATAGAGACCTAATCATAGTTCTAATTTATTGTAGAAATAATAGCCTTTAAGACTGTATTTAAGTTTAGCTTCCACAGGTTAAGGGTTGCCAGATTTTCAATTTTAAGTGCTGTTCAAATTTTCAGGCTTCCTTGAGGAAGTAAAATAATTGCCAAAATTCATAAAAGGTACAGTTTTAATTCAGTAAATAGCAAAACAAGTTGGTGTGAGTTTTCGTCCTTGGGAGCTACGGTAAGAACAAATTTGCAATTTCTTAAGTTGTGCTCCATATTAATTATCAATCATGAATACAAGTTACTTAGGTAGTTATCAGAATATTAATAAATCTAGAAGAGTACGCGTACTGAATTTCGAATCTCTCTTACAGTTGAAGAATGTTGAAGAGTTTCAGTGTTTGGCAAATAAAGTTAAGCATCGTTTTCAATAATATCGTCAACAGAATGAAAGAGACGTCCACAGAGAAAATTGCTATTCCACGATTGTAATTGTTAACAAGAACGACACGTTTCTCACGCATTTTTCTGTTTTAAAAACAGTAACTGCAATTAAGTGAATAAAAAAACACACATTTTTTACTGAAATGAAGACTTGGAAACTACTTTACTTAATTTACTCAATTCGATCACTGCCAATAGCTACGCCGGGCGAGTCAGATATTTTTGTTATATATATATAAATGTTATTAAAATGTTGGGTGTTCTGCATACATTTATACGACAAAAGCTCAGTACGGGTAGGTTGGTTCAAGAAAATTAAAAAAAGTCGTATGGCAGTGGATCTAGAAGATAGATAGATAAATTCTTTATTTCATCAAAGAGTTTACAAACAGAAAACTTAATATTAAGGACATGGCAATTGAGCCGTCTGCCTGATATGACATATCATGATGACCTAGATAAATTTTTGTATAAAAAGTATTAGGATTCTAAAATAACGATTTTAATGATTTGAAACATAAACAAGTTAATATAAAAGTAAGAGCTTACAATTCAAAATTTAAGCTTATTAATGATATTATTATATATTATAATTTAACTTTTTTTTCTTTGTAAAAAATACCAATTTTAAGTGATTTGACACAAGAAAATCAATCATATTAAATTGCAATAACTAACTCATTGCGATAAGAGAGCGCGTGCTGGCAATACTGATAGAGACTAAGCCAACCTGCTGCCCCATTGAGTACCTCATATAGATGTTGTAACGTGAGAGTATTTTGTTGGAAATAAAGTCGCCGAATCTCTTGCAAAGTAGGGCATATCGCAAAGAAGTGATAGACATTTTCCTGATCCCTTCTATTACATAAGTCGCAGATTTGTGGCAGGTCTTCTCTGTGTGGCATGTAATTCAAATTTAAAACTTCGACTCTCGCTCGGAAAATGACACTAATGACTTCGACGGAAAAATCTCTTCTGAAGTAGTTTTCATCAGACCTCAACTGGTGATTTATGTTCTTGTATACACTTCTGGATAAAGACGAAGCTGCTCTATCCAAACATTGCATATGCATTTTTTCATTCACTTTCTGCCAGACATCTGGTCTCATTCAACGAAAGAACGGCATCATGCGAAAACGCGAGCTCATTCCAATCTTTGAATGGCGTAGCATTAGCATGAAGAAGTCGAATCAAAATAATCTTGTGAAGACTCTCATCCCCTCGGTTCATAACTTTAGAAATATAGTCTGCATTTGCTTCGAGGGTTTGAATGTAAACAGGCGGTATTCCTGACTCAACATATTATATCGCATAGCTCGGAGTTGAGTTCGGCAATCGAAATAAACGTTTGAAAAACAGCCAACGTTTGAATCGCCTTAAAAGCATCAAGAGGTGTATATCCGAACACCAGAGCTCCATAGCACAAACATGTATTGACTGTTGCATGAAAAACACGGTACTTGGAGGCCACATCAATATTCCGGTTGGCAAAGAATTTTGGCCACATCATATTGCTTGGCTTCATTGCTCTTCATTTGGGCGTGCTTAATCATATTGTGGTTGTGAGTAAGCAAAACATCTAGATATTTAAATTCTCGAACAACTTCAATACGGATGTTGTTTAAAAACCATCTCTCTTCGGGTCGTCTGTTTCTCTGACGTGGTTCAAAAATAAATTTTTTTGTTTTTTGGCCGTATTTGTAGACCCCAACTCTCGCAGAAAGTGTTAAGTTTATTGATTTGTAACTGCCATCAGTACCAGGTCATCTGCATATAGTAAGACTGTTACTAAAACACTTCCAAATATTACTCGAGTGGATCTATCTACCCCCGCTAAGTCATGAGAGGCAATTTTTAAGAAATTGGGTTAACTATCCAAAAAAATAATTAAGAATCAACTAAGCCGATCACCACCACAGAAAAAGTGTTTTTTAAAGCTAATACTTGTTTATTTAGTCAAAATTTTACTGCACGTTGATTAAGTGAACAGTTTTTGAATAATCAAAACTCAAAGTCAAATAAAGTTTTGACTCAAAACAAATAAGAACATTGATTATAAAAAAAAAATTAGAGTTAACAGACCAAATTTAAAAAAATATTTAATTTTTTCAAAGTTTTGGTTTTGAATTTGGATATTCTTTTTAATTGAATTTAATCCCTGAACGAAGGGAGATGGATGGATACTTGTCTTGACCCAGCCTATCAGTATTAAGCTTTTGTGGCATCTTAAGCATAACACCCTGTATAAGTGGGTTGGTTTTTAAAAACTTTATTCTATTCTTCTTTCTGGCGATAAGCAGCAGAAATTTTTTTATTAACTCTTTGCGTCACAGATTTTTATATTAAGTAAAACTAATATTTTTGTGTATTCTGTATTATAAAGGCTTTCTTTTAAGTAGATTTTGCGGTTTTTCGAAAGTGGGTTGATGGGGGGGGGGGGGTCAGATATGGGGGTGGTTACTGTTGGTGATCACTGTGAAGAAATAACCACTTTAAATAACATGTAATTTTCAACAACCATTATGTTTATTTGTGATATTCATGTTTAGTATACAAGGTTTTTTATATTTTAACAATTTGGGCATAAAAATAAATCATATCGTGTTGTTCACATTAATAAAAACATTAACCAATAGATGTCGCTATATCATAAAAATCGCGAATAAATAGGTGGTTAGTGCTACTAACCACTGTGACGGAAGGAATGCACGTCGACCTCAGTTAATTTTTACAAGAAAACTAGTTTTTTTTCCAAATACATATCTATAATATTATTTGATTTCAATAAGAATTAAGTTAAGATCCAATAGGTGGTATATGCGGTAATAGTTAAACACTCGTATGAAACTTTAAATCAGTATCTCTTTTATTACTAAGCCAAGAGTAAAGAGCATTTTCTCGAAACTAGCTAGATTTCTAGACAGCAGTGAGAGCAGATTTAATTTTTACTGAGTATAGTCTCTTATATTTATATGCTGTCGTCATCAGAATGAAAGCCGTTTACAAATTCTCTAGTTGAGTAATCAACGCAATTTTTCTAAATGTTTTCAAATATTCTTTATTACTCTCTCGTATGATCGGAGACAGATATGCACATCAAGCTTGCGTACTCGGTAAACAGAAACTACGATTCGAATAGAGAAAATATTCAAAAACATACCAGCACTATGAGTCGTACTTAGGAAACTCAACACAAGATATGGCAATCTTAACGCAGCCCATCACGTAGGTGTACACAATTTCAATTGAAACGAAGTAAAATATACACCAATTTTATGGCAGCATTTTAAAAGCTCACATTGAATTCAATCGAATTGCCTACAAGCAGAATGAAGATAAATAATTTCAAAATTTAATTCAAAAAAATCTGTTACTATACTATATACCAAAACTCCGTTTTTGTCGGCTAACAAAAAAAATTTGCACTGCTCTAACGTCAGTCTTTTTTTACGTAACAAATAAATTGTCTGTCAAATCAAAATGAAAGTTCGAGTAATCTTAACTCCAGAATGCGTTTCGCCCAGGTACAAAAATGGGCTCATAAGCTAAATGTGTTTGTGCTCCTTTAAGATGATATGTTTGGTCGATGTTTACCGACTCAAGTTTAAATATTACAGCACAAACTCACTTTGAACTTTTAGTCGAATGTGTGTAATAAAACGTAATGAAATGTACCTAACAACCGACTTCATTGAATTAAATATTTGAAATACAACCTCCTGATTTGCTCTACCCAATACAAAATTAAAATACGATTAGAAGTTCAAAGCACGAATGCGTATCTATTTTTACCGATAAACAACTTGTTTTGCCAGAAAAGCTTTTGTCAATCACAACAGCGAAATCGCAGTTTGGGCTTACGAAGAGGATGACAACTTTTCAAAGCAAGATATTGAATGTTCTTTATTCAAAATAAATTTGATTTTTTTTATACAAGAAAAACAACACAAAACATTTCAGGAGCAGACTTTCCTCCACCTCAATTCTTCTACAGCAAATAACTCAAATATTTCATTCCGACTAATTAAATTTCGCCCCGGAATTAACATTCACAGCATCTCCCATAACAAATTATTTTCATTGAAAATTCCTTGAACAATAACCTGGATTCCATGTCTGTCTTTTAGTCAAAACTAAACTCTTATTAACCCACCTTGAATCCAACGATAGTCTTATATAGCAAATCCCGTTTATAACATTATATCCTTCCTTCTAAAATAACAATTTATTTACATTTTCCACACCATGATAATTCAATTGCCCTCACCTAAAGGGGACCCCAAACAATGTGACACCGCGAAAGCAATTTTAATCCATAAAACAGAGGAGAAACACATTCCATTGCGTTTAAGAGGCTTGTACCAGAAAAATAGAATGCTTTTTGTAGAAACAAAATCCTAGCCGTTTTTTTGGTGTGACTTCAATAAAATCTCGTTAAAGTGTTAACACAAGCCATTCCACCTAAAATCAAGAACAGAAGGCTCAGTGTTTGGTGTTCAGTTTTGTTTGCCTCCTTTGGCTCTGCCTTAAAAGCCTTCAAGAACAGCAAAGCAGCAGAGCAGCAGCATCAGCTAGGTTATTTGCTTAGGCAGGGTATTCTTTTTTTGGGAAGAAGGACATCTTTGAAGAAAACAACCATCCCGGCCATACCTCCGGCATTCATTTGATCCTTCTCACGAACTATTGTTATGAAGTGCGCGCATAAAATTAATTTACACCATCGTATTTAGTTTCCCCATGGAAATGTGGGGTGGTGGTATTTTCAAGTGAAGGTCCTGCTCCTGGAGCATGCGATAGGTTGTGAGGAAAAATGATGCTAACAAAAATTCTATCCACACTTCAGGATGAAGTAGGAACGTTTTGACATGAAGCAAGAGAATGGTACTTCTGACGATGGTGTAAAATTCGAATCCTCGACAATATGCCTACACAATGTGTATACGCGGCACAGAAGAGTGCTTCGCTTGTAATGCCATTTTAAATTGGAATTTATATTGCTGCTGTAAGGGGATGACTCTCCCTTTCCCTTCCTCTTTTTCTTCCTTTTTCTCTACACACAGCATCATAGCCTAGTACTAAACGCTTCGAAATTATTTTGTTATTTTGCTGAGCGAAATTCAACACTTTTTCGCAGGAATCAAATTTTCGAGGAAGACGCAAAGGATATAAATGGACCGATACCCAACTCCTCCGTTTTGTTTTTACTTTTTTTGTATGTTATTTTTCTTATGATAGCGTCTGAGTTTCTTCCTGTTGTATGCTTTACCGCGGTGTTGACAACACAACAACGAAAAGCAATAGAAACAAAAGCTATATAGAGCCGGATCCAAGGACAATGCTAGAACAAAACAAAAGGAAGATATTTCCGCATGACAGGAGCAAGAACACCACCATGGCTATACCAGCACCATCCGCCTTAAGTTGGTTGTTTTAAATGACAACGCAGAATGGAAACTCAAAGAAGCTCAAGAATAGCGCGCTAAACAATTTATTTTATCTCATTCACACCTAAGTGCTGTATAAACAACAATTTTCCTTTAATAAAATTTCGTATCCTTTACGAACACCTAGGTTTTCTTTTAACTTTAGTTGTTAGAGTAAAGGGACTTTTGTGTTTTACTGTTGTTGCACAAAATCTGCACAGGGGATAAATTTTGTAAGCTAGGCGACAAAATATATTAACTAGCTAGGTTCTCTCTGGAAACAGAACAACACTTTCACCTCTCTTAGTGTTTTAGTCCGGTAATGGTTGTCCTGTTTTTAAGACTACTTGCAGCAGCCAGCCTCTTAATGTAATGACAAGGACATTTAATTTTAGTAGACAATGTTAAGTGCTTGCAGACATTGTTGTCGAAAGTGGTGCAACAAACATCCTGTACTCCCGTAGTTGGATTTTTGAGTCAAGGAGGAAACAAAAAGCATTTCTTTGGCTAGTCTACAACAGTTGAAAAGGTCTTATGAGGTTTTAAAAATTTACAGAGAATCGAAGTGAGACTTTTTGGAATAGCTTTCGACTAGAAATCGAAATCTGAATAAATGGATTTTTATGTCGTGTCGTGACTGTTTTGTGTGCAATAATTGTTTGACAGTAAAGGCAAAAGTGTCATTAAAGCCTTTCCGAATATGATGGAATCGATTTAATGGCTAGAGAAAATTTAAATGCGCCTTCAAATACTTTTAACCAGAAATTTAATATTTCCAGCATTTGGTGGTTTTTGCATTTGCATTTAGATCCTAGCAATGTCTTTAATTTTCGGCAGAGAAATTCTTCTCTTTATAACTTTTTATTAAAAAATATGAATCGTAATAAATCTCTCTTTTTTCTGACTTTGTAAGAGGTGCGATGTTTTCTAAACTTAGAGCAATTGACGTGAAAATATACTCTTACGGCTCCTGCAATAGCTCTTGTAAAGAAACTACGTAACAGCAAAAAATTTGAAAATTTCGTAAGCGTTCTAAAAATTTCACTCGCCTCAGGACAATTTAAGGGCAAGTAATTACCCATTTACCGTATCGTAATTGTAAAGAATTTTCGCTGAAATTATATATGTGGAATTCATCTCATTGACCTACCTAATGCCTTAAAACCAATTGAAAAGAAGAAGCGACGGCGTGACGTAACGTCCCATGATTGAAAAGAAAAAAATGTGACGTTACGTAATTAATTGCAGCGATATTTGTCGTAAGGCCAAGCATTAAAAGCTTTACTGAAGAGCTCCAGCGCTAAGAAGTTAAAGTAAAAGTATGAAATGACTATTTAGTACAACGACAGCACATTGTAAGGGAGTAATTCCGTAACGTAGATGTAGCGTACTGCCGTCCTAAAAAAAATAGACGTATCTTCATTGTTGTAGCTTCGAGTTAAATACATTTCACTGTTTTTGGCTTTCCCACCTTTAAATGGGCATGGCTCACGATTCTCATCTCCAAACTTATAAGAGGTGACAGTTTGCCTAATCAATGGAGGGAAAGTTTTCTTCTTCCAATGTACAAGGGAAAGGGAGATACCAGAAGCTGTGACAACTATCGTTCGATCAAGTTGATGTCCCACACTATGAAGATCGTTGAGCGGGTCTTGGATAGCCGACTGCGGAAAATAATAAGGCTTTCAGATGACCAATGCGGGTTTGTCGCGGGTAAGTCAACTACAGACGCAATCCAAAGTATAAGGATCATTATGGAAAAACACCGAGATGCCTTAGAGGATTTGCATATTGTGTTGGTTGACTTCGAAAAAGCATTCGATCGACAACCACGAGATCTGATATGGGTGGCCCTCAGACACCGAGGAGTTCCTGAAGCCTATGTGCGAATAATTATGGACATGTACGAGGGAGCAGTTACAAAAGTGAGATGCCCAGCTGGAGTCACCGAAGAATTCCAAATAACAGTAGGTGTACATCAGGGAAGTGTCTTGAGTCCACTGCTCTTTATTGCTGTTCTGGATTATTTGCTCGAAGGAAAAGTAACGGACAATAAAGTAAAACAATTATTCTTTGCTGACGATGGAGCCATCATAAGCGAGGATCCTACATCCCTGCAACGAGCACTTGACGTTTGGATTGATGTTCTGGAAGGAAATGGGTACCGTATTAGCGCTAAAAAGACTGAATACCTGTGCTGCCCTTTTTCTGATCCAGACAAGCCTATTCCAGACATTTATTTGAATGGAAATGTGCTTCCCAAGTGTGAAAAGTTTAAATATCTGGGATCTATGATCAATAGTGAAGCAACTTGTGATGACGACATCAATCATCGAGTAAGCGTAGGGTGGATGAAGTGGCGAGAAAACTCCGCTATCTTCTGTGATCGAAAAATGCCCCCTAAGCTGAAGGGAAGACTCTACACAGCAGCTGTCCGTCCAGCTCTGACATACGGTTCACAATGTTGGACAATGTACAAAAAGTATGAGAGCAAATTGACGGCAGCCGAAATGAAGATGCTTCGGATGACAGCAGGAGTAACAAAGCTTGATCGAATTAGAAGTACTAAGATCCGTGGAAGCCTTCATGTCAAAAGTACCATCTTGGACAAAATTCAGCACGACCGGCTCAGTTGGTATTGTCATGTTCAAAGGAGAGATCCGCAGAACCCCGTCCAAAAGGCAATATCGTACAACGTTTCAACAAATTCGCGACGAAAAAGAAAAGGCAGGCCAAAACACTCCTGGTACAAGCAAATGCAAAAACAGCAGCATTTGGTTGGCCTCAGACATGGAACAATCCAAAACCGGGAGGCTTGCCGACGCTTTCTGAGGTCAACGCGGCGTACCCCACAGGCGGATCACTAGTGTGAAGCAGAAAAGTGGGAGAGTTGTGATCGCTTCAAGATCACTACTCGTAACGCCAGAAATGGAAAGAAGAAGAAGAAATGGGCATTTACCAATTTTATTTGCTGTTTTGAGGCATTAAGACTCGGAAATACAGTTTTTTCTTTTTACATAAAAACAAGACACAGTTCAACGATTCCAAATATGCCGCAAACTCAATTTTCACTTTTTGGTGCCTACGCCCTTTTTCCTTAGGACGCCAGCGTAGCTATCGTATCCTGATATTGATAAAATAAATAAATGAATAGAGTGGTGCGACAGAGCGAATATGAGGGAATGAAGGGGATCAACAATTGTCTTCCGGTTCCGAACGGCTAATCGAGAAAGCGCTTTTCATGGTGATACAAGTGGAAAAACATTTTTGCTTCTGTTGGGATAAACCACGAATCTCTGGGTCAACAGCAGACTAGCTAACCATCACGCTACGGGCTTGTTTAACCAAACGGAGTCTTACATCATTGTGATTAACATAATCAAGTCATTCACTCAAGAAAGTTAAATGCAGTCTTTCGTATATTAACCGAATGGCGTAACGTGATGTCACGTAATCATGTGTTGCTTAATTATCTCGATCCACCCTCACCCCAATTATGGAGATAAGAGTGCAGTGATTAAAGTGTTAAGAGTCTAAAGGCCAAAAAAAATATTAGCACCGTAACGTAGCGTAATTTAACTCTGCAAAATCACGTTAGTCAACACACAAAGACCAAATTGGTTTTGTCGAAAAGCTTATTGTCTGAGGAAAGGCGTTAATATTAAGAATGGTATTGGGTTGTCAGATCAAAAAGTAGAACAGGTCTCTGCCCTTACGTCAGTAAGTGTCGTACAACATTGAAAAATCACTAATGTCGCAAGCTTTACTCAATAATTTTTTTTCATTTATCAGATCTCAGATCTCCTTGTGTTTAAAACATTTGCTTTGAAAAACTGGAAATTTCAATACAATGTCCCAATTCCAGAGAATACCCCTCCTTTGGCTACTAGAGCAATCCTTTTGGATTTATCAACTTAATAGCTGACACAAAATGCTGCCTAAAAATTTCCATTAATCTACAAACCCTTCTTGTATCGGTTTCGAATAAATTTCCTGTCAAGGGTTTATATATTCTTCGGTTAATACCCACAATACAACAATGCATTCTTTCACCATTTCCACGAGCCTCGATATACGTTCTACAAACAAAAAATAATAACTATAATAAAATACCAAAGTCCTGTTCGTTGTTCTGAATATAAAACCCACAAAGTGATAGTAGATAGAAAGTAGTTCACACATTCATGCATTATACTCGCTCAACAAACAACAGCAAACTGATTCCGCTTAAAATTTTACTTTGCTCATATCCTTTTATTTATTTTTTATCGCAGTTGCTTTTGTTGTTGTTGTTCATGTTTTTGTTTTTGTTTGACTGTTGGTTCTGTTGTTGATTGCAAATATTTTCGCATTTTATTGTCTATATTTTGAGTGTATGTTCGTATTGTGAGTTAGGATGTAGGTTCATTTTATCCTCTGCAGCCAGCTACGAAAATGTTATGTTAATATTTTGCCCATTTCGTTTTGTTTGATCATGGAGCGGTGTGACGCGGGGTTTGGTAGGGTGGTGTATTGTTGGAAGGGATATGGTTTAAAATGTGTGCCCTTTTTTGCTTTTCTTTGCGCTTTTGTTTTTGAATACTGAACCGGACTGGCCATGACATGTGGGTGAGGCGTGTAGAAGTATACGCTTTTCGGTGTATCTACAGAAGCGTATTGCATTTTAAAATTCGCGTTTCAAAAATTCCATCATGCGAGAAAGTTGGGACTCGTTGTTTTTGTTTATGGGTGTGTTGCTCTACTACCAGTCATGTTATATCCTCGGACTTTATGGTTTTTAAGAACGCTGTAAGCTGACAAATAAAAAAACTCCATTCGCCAGCTTTTTAACAGGACAAATAAGTTTAGTTTCCCGTGGTTACCTATGTTTGTCCTCAACCTCCCGTTGTAGCTCAAGCTTAACGTTAAGCAACTGAAGGTTCAAACAAATTGAATAACATCACTGCTTAAGACTCTTCCATTTTATCCACCGTCCGAGCCCATTTCAACAGCAAAGCAAAATAAAAAAAATATTTCCTGAGAAATGTTTATGTTCATGACGTTACACAGCAGCAGTTCCAACAAGTCAGCCATCCAGCTAAAGCTACGTTGCCAGCAAAGCGAGCAACGCGTAAAAATGCATGAATATGTAAATGTGCCAGCTGACAGGATATTGTCAGTCATCATATAGCATCTCACTCTCTCACTCTCTCACTGTCTGTCTTTATCTTTCGCTTCATACATATAAATTTACTATCCTTTCTGACATTTTGGAAATCTATCGTATTAGTTAAAGGACGACAAAGGCAATTTTATAAGGTACCAGGTCTTGTGCTTGTGCGGGTACCGTCAGTGTTTTGTTGGATTGTGATGCTTCTGAATTTTATCGTTACTGACGCTTCACAGCATGACAGGATATATTCACATACACAATTCGTAGGTGTATATACAAATGTATAAAGAATGGAGTTTTTTTTATCTACCTCTCTAGTCTATTCGTATGGTAAAAATTTACATAATTCAACAACAAAACACAAAATTTGATGACTTTCTTTTGCAATGTACGATGGTTATATTCTTTTTCAATATGATAAAGTTAACAGAAATAGATTTTGTCACGTTCGTGACAGCTTTGCGGCTTAAAAAAAAAAACGAAACGAAAATCGACTGACGAAGTTGACATAGAAAGGGGTGCTGTTTCATTTTAAATGGAATGTTGGAGAGAAGAAATGATTTTGTTATGAAATGGCTTATAAAACTTATGAGCTGGAAGTGACATTTGAAGGCTCAAGGAATTTGAATGATTTTGGGATAAGTAAGAGCCTAGAAACATGTGCTTTTAGGGCTCTTCTGATGGAATTCTTCTCGTACTAATATGTAAATCGGTGCTTGGGGTAAAATTTTGTGAAATTTTATTTTCAGCATTTCGAGATGATGAATGTCATTTCAGAATCTTTTTTTTTTTTGTGTTTCAAGGAATCAGCTGAATTCAAACTGCGAACAGTGCTTTTTTTGAAATTCAATCCACGTTCGAATTTCATTGAGACAGAGAATCCAAACACTTGCTCGCGTACTTACAAGTTATATTCAGTGGCAAGTATCTGGGTCATACCTTCTACTTATTGCCTCGTCGGAAACTTTCATTTTCTCTCTTCTGTTAAGATATGAGCCATTATTTTTTATCGTCACCTCAGCATCTCACAAATTGACTGTTACAGTTGATGTGTCGATTTGGCATTTCTTTTCAGAGTAAAATTGTAAAATTAAAATTTTTTTCTGGCTTTGTTTTTATTTATTGCTATTGGTTTTTAGCTTTGAAAAGCGTACTCAGCTTGTTTTCTCTTATCTGATCAGGTCATTTAGCTTGGCCCGGTTTCCGAAATGCGTTTTTCACGCTCAGAGATTTTCATAGAAAAAAATTTTTTGTATTTATTCAAAATTTTTCATCAAAAGAAAAACCATAGAGCATTGTACAAAGGTCGTCTTTAATAAACGGTTGCTTTTTTCCTCAAAGTTTGTTTTTATTCAAAACCGATAATTACGAGACCTCTTTTTTTAATTCAAAGTTGATTCACATCCCTAAACGTATAAATACACCTCGTTAAGTGAAAACGATATACTCCTCACTTACGAAAATGCTTCTTTTTTCATTCGAATTGAACAACGAAAACTATTCTAGAAATCTATGACAAGACATTTTCAAAGCATTTACTTAAGCTTTGTGATTGTTCCTTTATGAAGTTTCCCTTCTATTTTCTGGTGTTTTTCTATATCACTCGATGTCAGTTGAAATGTCCTTTCTACACTAAAATGTTATATAAATAAATAAATAGTGTGGTACATCAAAACTCGGTGAGCATCGAGTCTATCGCACTTCAGGTACCTCCGAAGACTCCGAAATGCTTAAGACATTCTCTCGTCAGGGTAATTAAATTACTGTTCCTAATGGCAACACTGACCCTGACCATTTGCATCTTATATCCTAATAGCTGACCTACCCGGTGTAGCGCGGGTCCTACGGTGCTCTAGTGTATATCATCGATTCGGCTATATTTGGATGAATTGACACCTATGTTACTGAGGAAATATATATTCTAACGTTGAAAGATCTTTGGAAATCTGCCTAGCAGCTTTGAAGTTCCACTCTATGTTCCCGTTCCTGTAGGAATATGGTGATGAAATATCGGTGTTCATGCTACACCGGAGTCATGTAGCAAACTAATAGTGAAAGAATTTTTGAGATCGGTCTAGTATTTTCTAAGTTCCTGGTTATGTTCCCGCTACTTGGGGAATATTGGAATGAAATATAGTCCATGATACTTGATGATAGTGAAACACTTTAACGGTAGCTTTGGAGCCTATTCAATACAAACTCTGAGTTCGGGTTCATGTTACCGTTTCCATTCGGGATGAAATATGACCTATGCTACTTTCGAGGCTCTAGACCATCTCCGATCTCAATTTCGTTTAAATCGGCATAGTTGTTTTGGAGCCTATTGATTAAATACAAACAAACAAATTTTTCCTCTTTATTTATAAAGAAGAGAAAAGAAAGAATGCCCAGAGATATGCAATGAATTATTTTGACAGTGTTTTTCCTTATGTTTAAAGTTAAATATGAGAGAAGTTTGTCTTGTCCGATCCGTTCGACCGGCAAACTATTTTTCTTAATTTTCTTAGACCGGAGATAGTTAATGTCTTTCTTTTTCATGATGAAATTCGTACTGTCCCTTACTTGCCCTTTTTCTCTTGGAAGTCTTGCCAATTCTTTGCTAAAGGCGACCACCGTGAAAAAACAATTCGGAAATTCTAGAACTCGGAAATCCTACTCCCTACATGCTTATCATTCGGTATTCGGTTACTGATATTCGTAATACTCAAAAAAATATATAATTTTCATGAAAAACATCAGCAGTTATATCATTTTTCATACACCCAAAGAGTCGACATTTATGAGTTTCATTTCATTTGTTCAATATAAATTTTAATGGCTTTTCTATCTAATCGTTACATAAAGTACGAGTACGATGAATTTTGTGCTCTTTCTTACACCTGGAGTCTCTGGTCATGTTTAGTCATAGCTTTTGGCTCCTTTTATATTAATTTAGCCACCTCCTCAATGCTCGCCTCTGAATCTGTGGTATTTTTTGAATTTTTTCTGTACTTGGTTTTACGAACATTTGTTTCCATTTGCTATTTGGAGAAGACGGCCTTCTATTGCCTTCAATACACGAATTTTTTCGTAGAAGACGGCTTTTTGTGACCTTCAATAAACAGACTTCGCAATAGCATTCGGTAGGGTTGATCGCCTTATCGATCTTAAAAACCTGAAAGACCTTCACTCACGTTTTTTTAACATGGAATGAGTTTAATCTTACTGGATAAACACAATTCGTTCGCCTGTGTAACCCTTTTGTGATGCCAATGAGGTAACTTCAGGTGTTCGCCAAGGAAGCCATCTTAGACCTGCTCTATTTCTGTTGTTTTTCAATTACATTCCCGAGGTTTTGATGTACTCCTATTGTTTGAAAAATGCAAACGCTCCATAACTGTTTCGCCTTGTAAAAGAAACATCAGATAACTCAAAATAGCAAGAGACTTAGTAAGTCTTACAAATTACATTTGAATGTCTCTTAGCGTCAAAGCTTTGCTTTTTGCAGTCGTTCGTCACAAATGAATTTTGAGTATTGTTCAAATGAAAAACCACTTGCAAAAATTGCCATGAATCTTTGTGTTTTTTCGATAGAAAGTTCACTTTTAACAGTCACATGGACTTCATAATAGCTAAATCATCTTCTATGTTAGGTCTTATTACTAGAAATTCAAAGCAATCTAAAGATCCTTTTACGTTTAAATGTTTTTATATCTCTTGTGTAAGATAATGCCTCGAATATTGTTCTACCATCCTTAACTCTTTTTATTTTATTAATTGCAAAAGGAATTTTCAATGTTTTGCCAGGTACTTGATTTTTTTTTTTATTCTACGCTGGAATACCGCCCGTTCTTTCTTAGAAGCTCGCTGTTTACTCTTTAGTGTTCTTAGTCTAGAGTAACGATTTTATTTTGATATAATCTTCATAAGAGATATTTTGAATAACAAAATTGATTGCAACTTTTTGCTTGCTTAGATCAGTAGTAATTGCTCAACATACGTCTTGAGATCTGTCAATATTTTTTATGTTCCCAGCCACCGAGTAAATTATGGTCTAAATTTAAAGGAGCCATTCTAACGCTGTTAAAGGCAGGTAAACTAAGCTTCTTTTCGTAATAATATAACGTACTTTCGAAGCGAAAAATTCTTATAGAAGCTAACTGTCTATAACGACCAAGGGTTTTCTTATTCGCTTTCGATAAAGTCTACGCTTCCTTGCCATAAAGCAGGAATGGCATGATTAAGGTCTTATAAGAAGTTACCTTTTTTTTAGAGAGAGCTTTGTTTCTCAATTGCCTTATTAACCCAAAGAAGCAAAGGTTGGCAAGAGTTATTCTCCGTTTGATATCCGCACAGATGTTGTTTTCCGTATCCATAGCGAATCCTAGTTATGCAAAGTCCTGTACTACCTCAAAGTTACGTCTGTCTATTGTGACGTTTTGTCCAATTCGTCGATGTTTAATTTAATTTATTTATTTTAAACATAAGTATAGTAAAACATAATGTTTTCTAGATAATACTTAGTATAAGAGGTACAATTTTAGGGTTACATAGACATTTTTGAATAGAAATAAAATAAATTTACAAATAAAACAATAGAAAAAAAATCTGTTAACTATTTTAAAATCAATAAAACAAAAAGAAAAATGAAAAAAGAAGGATTTAAAGAAAGATTTTAGCACCTTAAATGAATGAAGAGGTCTCTTTTAAATGTAGCAAAGTTGTTGATTCTCCTCAGATTGGCAGGTAAAGAGTTCCACAGCCCAACAGCGTAAACAAAAAATTGTCTTTTGGAAACAGTATACCTATGAGTTGGTACAATAAGTATTCTACTTCTCTGCGAGTGTGCAAAAACTATTTTATCGTAAAGGTAGTCTGGAGTCTTTGTCTGTATTAAATTAAAAAGGAACAATAACACTTTGCTGTCTAAGTAATTTTGAAAAGACATGTTGAAGATACAATTTGCATACTGTGTGACATGGTCAAACCTGCGAAGACTGTGTACAAAACGTGCTATGCTGCTAAAAGCAGCTCGGAGTTTTCGGTGACTATTGCTATCTACGTTACAGAAAATTACACTTCCATACAGCATGATGGGAAGGATTAAGGTTTTAGCCAAAATAATTTTAGTTTTAATCGGAAGACAGTTCCCTGAGGAACTGAGCACTCTAACGCTCCTTTCATATTACACGATTTCGCTCGTGCGGGAAAAAATCGTCCGGGCAATTTTTCTTGATCGACTGTTGAAGAGTACGAGACCTTTCATATTGCACGATTAGAACACGGGCACGTTTTGTAATCGTGTTGCAGCCGTCCAGTGCTACTAGAACCGCACGGCTACCGTTTCGCCCTCTAGCTCAGTGGCCTACGTGACCAAATGTACGCTTTCACACTAGACGGTCTTTAGTCGTACGGGAACTGTCCCCAGTATTGTTTCTACCGTGTTCAGTTTTGATGGTTTGTTTGCAAATTATGGAAGGTGTTGACGCTGAAGTGTTAATGTACGATTTTTATCGTTCAATGTGAAAGTAGCAAAACCACGATTAAAAATCTGGCGATTTTTTCCCGCACGAGCGAAATCGTGTAATATGAAAGGAGCGTAAGTGCACCATACGTTTTGCCAACGGCGCAAGAAATATGATCCTCCCAAGTTAAAGTTTGGTTGAAAATGATGCCTAAGTTTTTAACTGTTTTCATATAGGGAAGAATGGAAGAACCAAGTTCTACCTCTGGGAAGCAGGTCGTATCTATAACATTTTTGCTAATGACAATGGCTTGACTTTTCTTCGGATTTAATCGCAGTTCATTGTTCACAGCCCATTGAAATACTTTGCTCAGGTCAGAGTTTAACCGAACGGTAGCGTCATCAATCATTCCGATTCGGTAGCTGTAGTACAGTTGGACATCATATGCGTACATAAGCGCCTTACAAGACCTGAGAACATCAGGAAGGTCGTTTATAAATAACGAAAACAGTAGGGGCCCCAGAATAGAACCCTGTGGAACACCGGCGTTAGTGTACAAAAAATCGGAAAGCTTATTTTTGATCGACACAGCTTGAGTTCTTCCTTGCAAATATTTTTGAATAAGAGCAACCGCTGTTCTTTCAAAACGAAAATTCAAATTCAGTTTTCTCAGGAGAATTTCATGAGACACAGTGTCGAATGCCTTTGAGAAGTCAAGCATCACTAAGGTCGAAACATTTCCATTGTTAATTTCTTGACGAATATCATCCACTAATTTTAAAAGTGCGGTCTGACAACTGTGCTTTGGTCTGAAGCCCGCTTGAATTGAAGATAAAAGATTGTGCTCCGTTAAGAACATGGAAATCTGTTGAGACATTATTTTCTCAAAAGCCTTCGAGATAAAAGGCAAAATTGAAATTGGCCGATATTCCACGGGGTTTGAAGTTGAGTTTTTGGGAATAGGGATAATTTTGGCAACTTTCCAAATAGAAGGGTAGGAAGAGGTGGTTAACATGAAATTGAATATATGTGTAAGGAAGGGCAAAACTTGGGGTAAGATAAGCTTTAAAAACTTTGGATGAATTTCGTCCAAACCTATTGCCTCCGATTTAATTGCAAGGACTGCCTTTAATACTTCGAAGTCGGTAATGCATCGAAAACTAAATCCATTTGAATGTTCTCTAACAAAATTAAAGTGGGAAGAAGTACTGTTTTTCAGTTGAATTTTGAGAAGAAGAACTAGCAAACAATTTATTTAATGATGTTCGGTGTCCTTATTTGATGACAACATATATATGTACCTCGATTCACCCTTATTTACCATTAAACACATTTTTTAGCAAATAACTATCCCGAAATCAAAGAGCAAAAGAAAAAGTACTATTAGTAGTTGAGTTGTATAAGAAAAAGAAAGATTTCGAGATTTTCATTGAATGTTTGGTTCGAAAATCGCAATCACAGTCAGATTAACTCTGTTTACAATCACTGCTAAGCTTTTCATGATACAAAATAGGGAGAATTAGGTACTTCATCCCCTTACACAATTTGATTCTTGCTCACTACTAGAAAAAAATATTTGTAACTTATAAAGAAATTCAAATTGATTTTGAGTAAAATCACATTGAGACCTTCCTAACTTCACTCAAAGTAGATTCTGTGAAGCAAAAATAGAAACGCAACTTTTTTCGTAAAATTTTTTTAATTCTCTTCTTCTTCTTTTTTCTTGTCGTTAAATCTTTTTTTTGCAAACTAAAAATAAACTTATAAAGTTAACACCACACTACTTGACAACCTCGTGGTTATGATACTCAAAGAGACACACATAAGACATAAGCACTAAAGTTAAGAGGAATAATCCCCAACTCCTAACCGCAAGTCGTTGCCAGATGCATTATTTGTGTGATGAAGTGGTTAACCACCAGGAGTGTGTGCTAAAGACATCCATATTCACAGTTGTTATAGCAACATTTGTGCGAGTAGGTGTAGGTGGATGTCGTTTTGACTTTACGAAAGGCAAAAGATAGAGCGGATATTTTTTTTCTCGAATTTTATTAAGGCCAAATCCGATGTGGTAATTAATTTCCTGTGGTTTGACAAACACAATTGTAAATAAATTTGATATTCTTCGCCGGGAAATTTAGACGAAGTTTACGGTAATAATGTCTATTGGCTTTTGTGGTTGTAAGAAGCTATTTGAAGACAGTTCAATCAAAGGTAGAAATTAATTTAGTTAGGATTTTGTGTTGTGTATGTGTGGGTGTGCGTTTGTGTTTGGTTGGATGGGTGTGAAGTCAAGGTAACCACAAATTGTGCTGCAAATTGAACTCTATTCCGGTTGAAGAAATATTTCAAAACTAAGCCTGCCAAGGTTGAATGCATTCTATTATGTCATTTATCGATAAGCCATCCATTTGTGCACTGCTGATACCTAAGTTTAATGAAGTCGAAGTTTTGAAAATTTAGAAAGGTTTTTGTGTTGTGGGGTGAGCAAAAGCATCTTATCTTTTTCAGCCACTGGCGTAATGAAGCTTAGTCCGTCAACCTACAGCACACTGATTACATTTGGAACATTTATTTATGCTCTGTCAACAAATGCATTAATTTGCCGAAGTAATACAATTTGATGAAGCAGCAAATCTTATCGATGACTCAGCAATCAGCCATCAATTCCACCAAATCGAACCAACAACTTTCCAGCCATGCAGAGCCCATCACGCATAGTTGAAAATGCAAATTAATTCAATTGGAAGTTTGTTAGGCCCACTAACTACTAAATTCGCATCATCAAATCCAAAACCTACCGAACCAATGCACGTTTATGTCACACACAAAGTGTCCACCCGGGTATATAAATCATCCCAGGCCACCTTTGGTCAGGATACAGCGCGGCTAGGATATGGTTTGTTGATTTGTTGTTGAAATGACACTCACGTTTGTGGTGCCGAAGATAGATCTCTACATTTAAGGTTTATTCTCTCTAGAGAACACAATAACACATATCCAGTCAACATTGCATTCATATATTTATATTTGAGACAAAATATCCTAGCATAACCCAGGACTTGAATACGAAATTATCCTCAAAATTTCTATCAAAAATTGATCAATTTGCATGTCCTGTGGGTACCAACCGTACGTTGAGTCGGTCGGTTGGTTGTTCGGTATTGGTTAGTTTGAGAGAAAAACAGGGACTAAACGACTGATGGTAGAAAGAGAGTAAATCACAAATCACATAACATCGATTTTTAATTAGATTTTCCACTCTCGTCCTGGGATTAAACCATCCATCCATCCCTTGCCTGTATGTTTTATGTTCGTTGGTATAGATGTAGCAGAAACAGTTCTGTTCAATTAAACTTTATGATGTTAGGCGCGTCCTTGGACCGATGAAAAATTCAATTTTCCCTGTGTCCACTCTCGTTTATATCCCTCTTTTGAAAATGGATATGGCCAGCGGCAGATTAAATGAAAATGTCCTTAAACATTGTGCTGGTGAGTGTGTGTGTGTGTGTTTGCGTTTTTTACATTTTCTGATGACCTCAGTAAAAAGCTCTTAAAATGTGAATACCTGACAAATATTGGGATAAATTCCAGCCCTTAAATCCGTGTCCTTTTTACCAGGACGGACACTATGCGTTTAATCATTAACTGTTAATCAAGGGATGTTATTCGATAAAGTATGCCATCCTTACGTTAAGTTTCCGACCGACTAAGAGGGTGGAAAATATTATACATAATATTACTTTTAATGGCATCATACAGTTAAATGTTTTTCAACCGTTCAATTGAAAAAATGCCTGCCTTTTCTGTTCTTGATGACTCCTGGCTTTCAGGATAATATTTGCTTTTTGAGGCTTCACTGAATTGGTTGGAAGTGCATGGTAATAAAATTATGTTACAAGCACAAACGCTGTGTTGGAAAAGCAGTAATATGTGCTCGTTAAACAATATTATTTTAATTAACTTCTTATAAAGACAAAGTTGAAAGTGCAGCTGCCTTATGACATTTTTTTTATGAACTGTTACTTGCTTTTAAGGGATGGTATCTCGAATATTACAGCCACGCACGGCTTATACTCGAGGTTATTATTTTTTTTTCTGCAAATAATTTTACTTCCTTTCTCTTGATATGAAAATAATCTGCGATCGTAAGGGTTTTTTGAACGTGTTCCTTATATGACACTGTGACGTTCAACATGGTTCAAAGAAATTGTATTTGATGTATGTAACTTTCACAATCCTTACAAGGTAACACTTATTCCATCTTCCGCATTAACTCCACTTCTGATTTCTCTAATTTTTTCTTTACGAGGACATACTCCAAACTTTGCTTTACAGCGAATCAAAATTTACGTTACAGTCTTGACGTTTTCTGATCAATGGTATCTAATTGGTTTCATCTCATGAGTTATATACACTGCCAACCACTAGGATGAGGCCACAAATTTTACAATCTATTTTTGAATAGGTACGTATTTTCCCATAACAAATTCATGAAATTAAAGGGTTAATTCGAAACGATCGTTGGAATTTCCCAAGATCAATTAATGAACTACTGAAAATAGGTATAAAAAGGTGCTCCACTAGGATGAGGTCACATGCAAAATTTTAGAAAAAACCAAAAAAAAAAAAGAGTGAAATGTTTCCATTTTATGGTTTAATATTTTTTATTAATAACGTTTTTTTACATTAATAATGAGTATGTCCGCTATTTTTGGATATAACCTCTATTAGACGGTTTGGAATAGAATCATGCAGTGTTTTTAAATAATCATATGAAATTTGGGCCCGGCCACTACGAATAGCATCAATTAAGGTGTCCTTGTCTTCAAATTGTCTGCCACCTTCATAAACTTTACGAGACAGCCATGACCAAACGTTTCCAATAATGTTTAAGTCCGGTGAATATGGCGGCCATGACAAAAGTTCCACGTCTTCTGATTGAATCCAGCTTCGGACAACCCTGCTAGTGTGGATTGGGGCATTCTCTTGTTGAAAAATCCAAGTCAGAGGTCCAAAAATGATTTTAACTTTTGGAAATGACCGTTCCAGCAAACATTTGTTGCTATTTTCGTTCATTGTTGTGGACAAAAAATCCAACTCCAATTCTACTGTTCGTGCCATAGTAGGTAATAGCTCCCCACACCATTACACCTGATGTACGGCTATGATGTCTTGCCAAAATAAGCTCATTCTTTCTAATATCATGAAAATAAAAGTTGTAACCATCAGGACCGTCAAGGTTAAAGTTTTTTTCATCCGAAAAGACAACGCGTTTCCATTCGCTGCTCCAATCAACATGCTGTCTTGCAAAGTCCATGCGATGCTCCGTGTACTGGCTTCAAAACAGGTTTCTTTTTTAGTTTCCAGTATCACTTTTTTGTATTATTCTTCGAACCGTTGTTATGCTGTCTGAAACTCCGCTCTTGGGCCTTATCATAGTCGCTGGTAGAGTGGAATTTGAGGCAAGTCGTATAATCGACCGATTTTCTCTTGGTGTTGTGGCTTTTCTCGTGCGTCCTTTTTGATTTTTGCCATAGTTTTGTGGACCAGCAAGATAATTGCTTACAACTGTCTTGCTCCTGTTAAGTCTCCTTGCTATTTCACGGCCTGAGAGTCCTATTGCCTTGAACGCATCTATTTTTGCTCTTTCTGTCGCTGTAAAAGTCTTTCCGGAACCCATGTGTGCTTCAAACTAAATAAAACGGTTATTTTTAACACTCTCTTAGATATTTTATACAAGAATTCGCACATGCGCACTCCTGCACGGAAATATTCGCAATTGCCTCATCCTAGTGGAGCATCTTTTCATACCTATTTTCAGTAGTTCATTAATTGATCTTGGGAAATTCCAACGGTCGTTTCGAATTAACCTTTTAATTTCATACATTTGTTATGGGAAAATACGTACCTATTTACTGGTAATAAACTTTTCCGGGTACAAAACTTCCACCAGTTTTTAAAAAGCGAAAATCAATTGCCAAATTTGTGGCCTAATCCTAGTGATTGGCAGTGTAGATTGTCTCATTGGGACAGTTTACCTCACAGGCATGATGTATTGTCCCAAGCTAGGGCATTCTTAATGCGGTTCTCCTTGTTCTGATTACATGATGTCATTTATGGCTCCCTGCGTAAAATAAATGTTAAGTCTTCGTGTTCGCAGATCCCTACAACGAATATCTGTTTAGATCAATGAGAAAATTCTCATAAGTATATGAGACCTGAAGATTGAAGCTAAGTCATCTTTTTTCGTGCTCTTACACTGGTTATCTTACTAATATCAGTTTCGTCTGGTAACTTCGTCCTCTTTCCCGGGTATTAGGATTGAAAACGTTAGCTTGTGCTGAACTATTGACTTGACTTTCCGAGCTGCTTTCTCTTGAGATGAAAAGGTTGTGATTTGAATATAATAAACAAAAAAGTAATTATTAAATGATCGGAGCAAATAATGGTGCAGTTACAATTACAAATACAATTGCATTTACAATATAATTTCAATTACAATTACTGTTTTAGTTGCAATTACAATTTTAATTACAATTACAATTACAATCACAATTACAATTTCCAGATAATTTGATTTTTGGAGAGCAGTTTATGTGTTGCAATATCCAACTATGTATTCATAAAGAGGTTTGAAGCTTTTATTTTAGTAAAACCATCTTTTGAAATATTATATTCTGTGAAATATTAACTTTGCTGGCTCAACTCAATGGCAATGGTATGAGCTCACGAAGCAACATTTGGTCCCGTAGATTAATGGTTACCATAACTTGTGTGAATCTTTTATTTCAGAAGCAATCATATAATCTTTGAATCTCGCGAGGACTGTGTCAACCATGTGAAAAAAAATTACAGTGCCATGAAGAGTGCTATCCCACGTTAAGAATCGGCATAAGACTGTAGGTCCTTCACCTGCAATAGACTTCAAAGTCGCCCCACGCTCTGTGACGCCACCCTTAATTTTTACTTGTTTTTGGCTCACGAAACTCCCATGAAATAAATCCAGCCCTGAAAGCACGACTGAGTATTGTTACCTTTAATTCTTTGCTTCTCAGAATAAAGTAGCGGCCAAAATGAAAGGAAAATATAGGACAGCTTTGTTATTATGAATTGTTTGTCTCTTCCAACATAATCCTAATTTAAGCTATGGTACTTCCGCATTTGTGTTGCGGATTTGACAAAAAAAAACTCACAAAATGGAATACACCTATAGCATAACCACTGTGCAGTTCTTAGAAAATATTACATTGGAGACACGAGAATTTCTTTTATATGTGAGCTGATTTATAAGGATAAAAAACCACGTGTTTTATTCATGTCCTAAGGAGTTTAAAACAATTCTTATCCCTCCTTTTTTACCTATGCCCTTGTTTTTGAACATAAGAAATGTCTTTTTCGTTTTATTTTTGGTCTTTTTTTCCCTCTCGTTCTATTATATTCATCGCAGATCTTATTTTCTGCCCTGAAATCAATTTGAGGGGATTTGTTGAGCTTTAGAAGTTTGAACACACAAAAAAAAACAGTCCCTTGATAAGAATACATATATCAAGCCTTTGTATGTGATGCGCGCAGAGAGGAGAGACTTTATGTGATTTGAAGATTCTAAAAAGACATAAATGTCAACCTTAATTCGTTTCGTGCGGAGGATTTTCATTTTATTTGAAAGTCATTAAAGTCTGCGTTTAAATCTTCTTTGACGTGAAACAAATTTTGAGATATCCTTTTTTTTCTTTTTCTTTTTCTTAAACACCACAAATTGGTAGCACACCTTCGAGGGTAATTTGCGGTTGGATTTTATGGGAGTTCATCATTTATTTGTGTATGATACTTGCACTTAGCCATACAACATCCTTAAGGATAATCACCCAACTGGTATGCTCATACACAGAGATGTTCATTTAGGGATATACCATAGAACGTTCTCATTTTCTCATCTTTGAGGGGTTTTCGACAACCGCAAAATTGCTCCTTGGAGAAGGTAAAAGATGTTCTAAAGCACGTAGTGCACATTTAATATTTGGCAATTAGCTGGTTGTGCACCTCTAGTTGGAAGCTATAAAATTAATGTGGTTGCGGTTGGGTATTTGTATGTGGCTTACCTTGTGTTATACCATTGAAAACTATGTATTCTACCCAAAAACGACACGGTACGGTGCGGCGAGTGATGGTAACAACATCAAAGGACGGGCTGTTGCGAAGGTATGCAAGTACAAACGCGGAAAATGTTATTAGATTACTTATAGTACATGCAACATGGTGGGTAATTAGGGCAAATGAAACATTTAAATTGGATTAAGGACTTCTAACTTATTCAAGTGAAATCAAATGAGAGTAGCGGTTAAGTGTAATTACACTTTATGTGGCAAAAAGGCTTAAGGTTAAAGCTTTATCGACTAATTTGGTTCGAAAAAAAAACCTAACACCTTGCAATGAACAACGGAATTTTTTTAGGGACGTTACTTACTAATAGCTCAGAAAGTATTGCACAGCCCAAAGAAAATACCAGTCAGAAATAGCTAAAAGTATCACAAAACATCGTTCTTTCACTTGAGGTTTCATGAGTCGTTGAATCGGATATTGACTATTTAAAAAATATTTCAAAATATGAAACGAGAATGCGTCACGATAAAGAAACAAATAATGTATAAGATTAACCCTAGATGGTCACACGTCAAAATAATCACACAATGGTCACACGGGGTCATTTTGACCCCAGCGTATATAAACGTTGATAACTTTTGCAATTTTCAAAATAATGTCTCCAAATTTTTTTTATACATTCCTGAATGTCAAAACTAAATGTTTCAATAATAATTTGTGCATATTTTAATGTTTATTATATCGAAAAAAATGTAGATATTGGGAATAATTTGAAAATCGGAAGACTTCACAAAAAAGGCCTGGGGTCATTTTGACCCCGTGTGACCATCTAGGGTTAACTTGGCAAGCTTTTACTTTTTCAATTCAGAAGTTTTACTTCCGCCCAGTTTCTTACGCCACTATCACGAAGAAGTCTTTTTTCAGGTCAAGCGCTGTGTTTTTAATCGGATGTCATGCTTAAATATTTATTACCATTTGTCTGCGATTGAGGGATTACACTATAGAATATTTCCTTGAAAGCTTTTAATTTGAAGGATTTGAAGGATGAAGAGGTCATCAATGAAGCACCGTGGCTTCTTAGGCATATTGAAAGCCTGAAGAATTTCAGAACCATTACAAGTAAGTCATTGCTATAGTCTAAGATTGGAAGTTCTTATGAAAAAAACTATAAAATTCCTGCAAACCGGTCAGTTACTCCTCTTCGATGCGGCATCTCGAAAATCTTCAACTTATTTTTTCTTCGTTTAGTTCAGCAAGCGTAATAATGTTTGCTATGGATTGGTGCGAATAACCATGTAATTGATGCGAACTGGATAACGGTTTGTTTAAGATGTATTGTGAGTACTGAATATATTCTGTTCATATTCTAATTACCGGTTTTGCCCATTCACTTCGGTCTTTTCATATCAGCTGAACTTGAAAATATTCTTTTTTATTATATTTTTTCTATAAGGAATAGTTGAATACCCTATCAGTTGCCAAGTTTTAAGTTTCCAACTTTACTTTTCTTAAAGTGTTGTCTTCTTCAACAAATTGACCTGGATTTTTAGCTTTGGCTTAAGCTTTTAACAGGGCCTAGCAGTGCAGTGCTATTCTTGTCACGCTCTTCATTTCGTTTTTCCGAATTCCTTTACTGACTGAGAATATTCTTATCTTTTGAGTTTAAAAAAGATGAAATTGAGAATGTATGATTCACTTTCTACAACTAAGCCGGATGTACAGTTTAGTTTCATTAAACTTCCCCCACCTGCGGAAGGGAGTTTAATCATTAATGTCTCTTACCATTATTTTAATATCGTCTGTGCGAAGGACTAGTAATTGCACCGATTTATCAACGATGTTACAGAAATCGCATGATAGTTTTGGTGTTGTCGAGATTCGGTTAATTGTGGACTCTTAAGGTTTAAAACCGCGTTTATAAGCACCTATTGCTGACGTGCGCATATGACAGTAGCTTAGATTTCATATACTACGTTCAAGAGACTTGTCAAGCTAAATGCACGATCTTTTCTTTAGAATCGGACAAACGGTACTGAGCTTACATTAAAATTTAAATCAAGTTCATTAATTTCTTAAGTTCACATTTTCCAGTTGGCAACGTTTTTTTATTTCGACAATTGGCACTTGACAGTTGCTTAATGGTTATTTTAGTTTTCCATAAAATTCATTTGCCGAGCTACTGGCGAAATTCGAACACAAGTACCGAAAAATGTGTATGATGATTCGAAAACAAGGTGGAGGCAATAACTCGCCGATAGTGATATAGGCCTAATCTTTTGAGTTGGTAATCCATACTAACCGCAATAACCAACCGTTAGCTGTATAATCTGTCGTAATAGTATCGTCAATGCTGCCTACTCAAAAACGTGAACTTCCAAAACAACACCTTGGCCTGGACCTTGTAACGTCAAAAGCTTACTTAAGGCTACGTTTATGACCGAGCGTAATCGCAACGCGCGATGCGATGAGAATCGCTACTAGCGATAAATTATATTAGTGCATATGGTGGTGTTCACGACACAGCGATTTAGCGAAAAGCGAATTGAGCGATTACAAGCGATAAAAGCGACGAAAATTTGCAATCAAAATATTTTGATTCATTTGAGCGAAACCAGCGAAACAGCATTTACATTTTCATAGAGTGTGTGCGTGATAATCAATGTTTATGGAATTTGCGCCATGCAGATTACCACAATCGAAATATAATAAGAAAAGCTTGGGAGGATGTTGAAAAAAAATGTGACTTGGGACGTGAGTAAATATATTTAATATGTTTTTTATTGTTTTTAATTATTGTTACATTTAACAAAAATTTACAAAATGCGCACTTCGCTGTTGTGATTTGTTCTTATATACAGTGGCAAGCAAAAGTGAGTTCATGTTTTAAAATTCTATGTTTCAATATCTGTAACTTCCACAATATTAAACCAAATTCAACCAAATTTTCAGCAATAATTATTTATTATGTATTAAAAGAAATTATCTTCAAATTGAAATTGGTTGAGTTTGGTTTAATATTGTGGAAGTTACAGATATTGAAACATAGAATTTTAAAACATGCACTCACTTTTGCTTGCCACTGTATGCAGTAACACAACTAACGGTTCTTTGTTGCTCTTTTGTTTTCGTGTGCATATGAATATCAGCACGCTCATGCGATAGTACTCTTTTTCAGGAAATTGTAAAAGGCGTACGTGTAAATGATGGAATTCACCATAATATTTTCGTTCCGTGGCGATTGGGTGCACTTGAAAATTTTTTGTTTTATTTATATTTTTTAAATATTTTTTGGGCAACAAATAGCTGTTCTCTAACAATAAAATTTTGCGAGTTAATGCACGCATATTGCTTTCTCAACTGCTCCAACGTGAATAAAAAAAATGTTGAGTTGTGTTGTTAACTTTCAATCGCTTGCGATTACGCGCTACTATAAACACTCAATCGCCCGCGATAAACATAGCGAAAATGTGACAAGCGATGGAGCGATTCTCATCGCATCGCGCGTTGCGATTACGCTCGGTCATAAACGTAGCCTAATGAGACTTCGCTTTTAGCGAATCGTGGATATTTACTTTCCTTTGCTTTACAGATTTCGGTATCTTTTCAGGTTTTTATTTTTTAGTGTCTAGAATTTAGAAGATACTCGTTTTAAGAAGGAAAATAGGCCTAGTTCTACTAAGTCCCAAAAATGAACTTCGTTTTCTAAACGAGAATGTGTCTGCTTTTTTTCGGGAAAGTACTCAACAGTACAGCTAGAACTGTGCTGTTCATATATTTAAGGGCAACTAAATGCGAACAATGCATCGGAAAGTTGCAAGATGTGCAACCGCTCTCTCAATGAAATCTTCAAATGGTTTGCAGGTTTGTTCAACCATCCTAATTTTGTAGGCGCTGCTTTTTCCGTACTACACTAGCCATGAATGTCTGCTTTATTTTCGTAATTAACTGTGCCTTTCAAAAACTTTTTTCACAGAGCTATGTTCTTAATCAGCGATATAGCAAGTTGGAATTAAAAACAAAAATCGACTGTTGCGCATAAATTTATATTTAAAAAATTAATATAAATTAAAAAATTAAAAATTAATTGCATATTTCCCACTTGCACACTTTTCACAAGTTTTTCTCATTTGAGTCAAAAAAAAAAAAAACCTTTCGATAGCACCATCCCCAACACCATCGGAAATAAAGCAAAGCAACTAACAGTGGGAGATTGAAACTCAAACAACAGCAGACAAAAATTATAATTACTGAATACTTCCTCCAGGAATAATAAATAAATATTCATATAATTTCATAGCGAATCTCACGCATAAATAAACTCTGTTTAAAGATAATTTTTATATTTTATGCCGACAAATTTTCAAAAAAAAAAAAAACCCCCCAAACTGAGTGTCCAAAAAGTCATTTGAGGAAAGTGGATGAGTAACATCAAAATAATGAAAAAAAGAGTGCTACCACTTGAATTAATTGCTATAAAATTGAAATGGAAAAACAATACGCAAATGAAATGATTCAGCACAATACTCACTCCCACAAGAGTGTCCAGTGTCCATCCTTGTCACCATAAATGATGCAGGGACCTTGCCGTCCTTCGTAGTCATGAGTAAAATATGCAAAGTAAGAAATGAGATATATCTCTCTTTACAGAAACAGCAAAAAAAAAAGAAATTAAAACAAAAAAAATAATAAATTCCATTAGTAGGTACTGGACGCACTCATTAAAAATGCTTTAAAATTCACTTTACCACAGCGCTCAGGGATGTGCATATACTTCGTATATCTTTTTCTGCATTATTAATCCAGGATCTTTTTTTTTGTTGTAGGTATATAGCTGTTGCTCTTATTGTTGTTGAGGTTGGGTTGAGACTTACTGTGTGGTTCGTGCTGTTGAGTGCGAGGTTGAAATATTAAATAAAATATCCATGAAATTGGTAATTTTTAAGCGGTTGTACAATAATAATAATAATAATAATAAAGGAAGGATGACGAAACGGGCGTCAAGGAACACCACACATGTGATATTACAGACGTATAAGAACGATGACGTATTAATTGAAATATAATTTTTACCTTCTCATTTCTACCGTGAAAAATTAAGAAAAAAAATACTTCAGTATGCGCCACATCAATTTGAATTGTGAACAGGGTGCAACCGAGTGAATGTTTGACATCAGCCAGCATAACGGCGTCTGTCCACATGGTGATTTTACAAACTTCACTTAGTTTTCAGATGATTTAAAAACCAGTTTGAAATCCGTAAACAAAGTGGTGTTTACAGTTTTTCTTACAAATTTTACACAGAATACATGTAAGATTTCGTGTGTTACAATAACAGCAATGTATACAATTGCGGGACAAGAGAAGTAAAGATTTTGCTTTTCTTTATTACTTCCTAGTGACATTTGGCATCATAATTCAACTTTTTCGTAAAGCTAATGGGTGAAATTTCCTATTGTCATTGTCTTATGATACCGAAAAAGTTTCTGCATCTCCTTTAAACACCTAAATCAATTGCTCATAGTCCAACTGTTTTTACATATCAGGGTGCGGTCGAAGCAACGGAAGCCATCATGTTCAGTGTGAAAGCTAACTCCAATTTCTTCAGTTAGTTCTGGTACACCCTTCTAGCCTGTTGAATGTTAGATGTTTGGCCGACTCCTCTGTGAGCCTATATACCTTTGCATCAATCATTCTCATTCGTTCTAGTTCTTTAACTCCTTCTGCCGTGGCTGTCACAAGGAAATCTGTGTCATTTAGTATCGTCCTATTGCCATCCTTCTTATTGTCACTTATCACATTTGCGCCAGTCATATCTTGTCAACACTTCATTCCTCTTCTACATAAGGGAAGCAGATATCACTCACTGGAGCAGTAAAGGCTCGAAAAGCCTCAAGAAGAAAATGTATGAAATTTTCTTTTTCAGCTCCGAACGAAGCACGAAGCGATGACTGAACACGTCGAATGTGTTCTGAACTAAGTTTTAGTCTTTTGCTCAGTTGTTATACGTCTTTTTATTTGAAACACTTGCAAAAAAGACAAACTCTTACATTTTTGTTCACTCAGTTTTGGTTTGGAATTTAAAAACAAACCTGTTCTGAAGTAAATGTAGTAACTCGTTTAGTTTTTTTTTCTATTTAGCCTCAAGGTCTCCTGTTGCTTTAAAATGTCCTTATTTTTTTGTCATAAAGTAAACTTTTCTGCGCCAACTGCGGAAGTTATTTCGGGAAGGTGAAGTCATTTGTGAATTCAAATGGTGAATAGTAATAAATACATGCGTCTTGTATTTGCTTCCATCAGAAGTAGTTGTCCTTATCTTTGATCAATAGATGCTACGCTAAGAACCATAGAAACATCTTTTACAGCTTGTTACGTAAAAAAAAGATTCGAAGCTGGTATCCGGGAAACGGAAAAGGTAGTGCTCTAAAAGCTTGAAAGAAATCACATGTCTTCCACAAATCAATGAACAACAAAAGCCGTTGAAACTTAGCTGTATTCAGTCCGTTTAATTCACTTTGAAATTCATCCTTTATAATCAAACATAAATTCCCTCATGCAACCAGCCTAGTTCCCTGGAGAACATGCTAAACATTGATTAGACATGATTATTCTGTGTGCATATGAGGAATTTATTCAAATCTTCTGAGGTTTACTTCCATTGCCCAATATAAATAACTTGCACAGTAACGAAGAAAAAAAAGTCCCAGATAAGCATATCGACATGTAGCAAAAAATAAGAAAAATACAAACAGAAAGGACATTCAAATAAAAATGCCTCTCAATGCCATGAATAAAGCCCCTCTGAATGCCTTGCTGTCACTTCACATAAAATTCACCTCACTGATCGAATATTACGACAGCAAAACCGAAATGATATCAAAATGGTATTTTTTTTTTTTATTCCCTGGGATATGTACGATTCAATCGATGTCCTTAAATACAATGAGGTAAGAAAAGAGGGATGAAAAGAAGCTGACACAAAACATATCTACTATGGTAAAGCTTCCCCCAGGGCTGGGAATAAGGGGACAAAACTTCATCAGAGTGTTCCTCATTCATCTTGTTTTTTTTTATTTATTTTTTTTTTTGCGTGTGTGTTGAAGCCTTACGCAAAATTCATACTTTTGTGTATTATTTCTTTCATATTTCTAATTCAGGACGTGAATTAACTAAAGGTGTAAGCCAAACCGTACAAAGTACAGCATCATTTAATAGAAGACCCCTACGAACATTAATTTTGGTGATTTTTGCAAAAAGAACATCACTGGTTGTGTATATGGTGCTGGTGCATGGTGGAGCTTTATGTACCTTTCTCTTGATATTTCTATTAATACAATCAAAAAACAACATAGGTACCTACCCAGTGGTCGTGTGCGTTTTGTGTAGTGAGTGTATCCTAGAAACGCCGAAATAAATATCCAACAAAACAAAAATAATGCAAATCATTCGACATTGAGTTTTGTGTTGGGAAGGATCTGCATGAGATGGAGAATTATCTGCTTTGCTCCTCGTCCTACTTCTAAATACTAAAATGTATCCTGTAGAGAGGTACATTTATACTTTAGTATATGTACCTACCTATCTACCAACCATACCCATGATGTGTGTATTTATGTTCCTCTGGCAGATACGTGGATTGTTTGTTTGGCTTTTGTTTTGTTTGTCATCCCTAAAATAATTGGAATAAACTCACAGGATATCATTCATTATAAAATAGGACCAAAAAGCAAGCCAAAGAGAAAAGACGAAGAATCAGCCAACCAAACCAATACACGCACACATAAATGTATTGTACTCTCAAATTGCTATGGCAACTTTTGCTCCTGACAACTGTCCATGTTCATCCTGCGGTCCTTTGAACAGGACAAAGCCAGAGTTAGATGTACTTTATATATATGCTAGAGTATATTTGAAAAGGACGAAGCTGGAACAAATCGAAAAGTGTAATAAACATCAATTAGGGACTTTCATAACATGGCCTGACTTCAGGGCTTGAAAAGATGTAGATTTCCATGAGAGTTATGTTGAATAAGGTCAGAATACAAAATGTATTTGCAAACTACTTTTGTCTTATTGAAGGGCAGAGAGGTCGGACGGTCGTTCTCGTACTCTCGTTCCACCCACACACAAAACACAGTTGGGAGGACGAATTGTTTTGTTTATTGAAGGAAATCTTTTGAAAGCACATATTTATTTGTTAAACTAGTAGATATATGCATGACTTTTTCTTATTGTTTTTGTTTTAGTTTCTGTTGTTGTTTTTGTTGTTTTGCTTCACATCAGGACCTATACAATCTCACACCCAATCTAACTCAAGTATATCGATGGAAAAGGATTTATTTCACAATAAATTTGCCTAGAGCCAAGAATTGAAAGTGGTATTGATTTTTGTCCAATGGGAAATTTAGTCGAAGGATAAAGTTTGTTTGTATCGTACTAAGAGAGAGACTGTTTAGCCTAGAGAGATGTGCTGGGTACTTTTGATAAATTCACGGTCTCAAATTTGTTCTTCTACTTGATCAGCATATTACTTTCAAAGTTTCGTTAGAAAGGTTCTAAGATTCACTTTGAGTCAACAGCAATGTGGCCAATGGGGGTGGAGCATGCTCGATTTCGACAAAATCAATTGTAACCGCATTGCGGAGTTGACTTAAGAAGTACTCATGGCTGATGCACTGACTGAGTCTGTCACCCTGTTAGATTGCGAATGTTGGGAGCAGAATAGTACTAGCACTCTACTTAAAAGGCATGTGCGCCTCATAGTATGCAGTATAGAACATTTTGGATGGACGCATCAATCATAGAACTTGAGCTCCGTGCCCAGCGTATCTTTCTCTACCATACTTTATTTTAGGTATGAGAAAAACTAACAGTTTTTTACTTATTTCGAATGTGTGACAAAGCGCTTTCCCTGGCAGTATGTTTACTTTCCAAGGACTTGCCAACTCCTTGCGAAAAGAAATGCTCGTAAAACAATTATGTATAGATTTATGGTATTCCAACAAGCTAATATGGCTACCATTACGACTAAGGCATCACTCAACGTAATAGCATACTTTTCAGCAATACACAAAACACAATGCTCTTTGTTCTCCCAAGTAATGTACTGAATATGGGCTAGGGAATCGTTATTTTTGCCTCTCGCAGGGCTTCAACTACAATAAGCTTGTATTGTAAGCTTTCTTTGTAAGATGATGATGATGATGACAAGTCAAAAACCGTTCCACATCATGTGAAAAGCAATTCCAATGAAAACAAATCACATGACATCGTAGGTATTGCAAAAAGTACTGGCCCTAGCCCAGACTCCTTTGGAACACCGTCAAAAAGTGTGAAGACAACAAGATAAAGCTAAATTGATACCTGAGGAGTGAATACTACCAAAAACTACTTTTGAAAACTATGCTACTTGCTCTATATTGCTAAAGAACCTTTGCCCAAACATCAATGTCCCTTCCTTACTCCTTCTCACCCGTTGATTTCTCAAGGTTTGACTTTTACTTACTATACCAAATGTAGTGCTGCAATATTACTTAGATACCTACAATATGTTCCTATCCTTAGAGTGTTTCGACTACCAAACTCATTAATAATTCACTTTTATAAATGACCATCACCGCATGTGTTTTTGAATGAATCAGCCATTCCGTCACCTATGGTTGATGTCGATTAAAAATAGGTACAAAAAACTCTCTCAATTATTCATCGCATGTCCCAGTATCTTAACCACAACAGAAACCACTTCATATACACACGTTGAAAAATATTAAGACAGAAGTTACCTACCGTCAAGCGTCAACAAGCCTAACAAATCTACCCGAAATGATGTCTCCATATTGAAGGCAATTAAGCATCAACGCGAATGTTTATCTTACAGACTAAAACCTATTACCTACCTCTCCCATTCGTTTGCTTAATTCACTCTATCCAACCTGAGTAATAACAACAAAAACAACCACGAACAAAACAAATGCAAACCTACATTCTCACCTCAAAAAAAAAAAACCTGAAATGACTTCATACAAAGTAATCAAATCACGTTACCGTGTGCAAATACAAAGCGAATAATCAAAAAATTGTCCGTGGAAAATAAAGTCTTCTCCACGACCATGTGCTTTCGTTTTTTGTATATATGTAGAAGTATATTGTCCTGTGTATCTCTCTGTTGAGTTTGTTTGTAAAGAGAATTTCATTAGGGTGACCAGTGACCATTGGGCAGTGACACGACTCAAACGAAAAAATAATAACGTGAAATTCAAATGGAAAAAAGAATTACTCTTGAAGTCACCCTTAACCAGAAAAACCCTTTAGGACATGACATCCTTGGTGGCTACCAACATCATCATTGGGGGTGGCAATCAAAATTCTTTTTTTCGGCTGGCTTGTTTTGGACAAGGAAAAAGCATAACAGACAAGAAGAAATCAAATGACCACATTCTGATTCCAGGAGCCGACTCCTTTTAAGCTGTTGATGCGCCCACTTACATCAGCTCTTCTTTAACTGTCCACTCTGTTGATAAAGGATGAGAGGGGTAGATGACTTGGACGCATGAATAAACATTAAATCAACTCAAATTTGTGTGATACAAAATAACAAAAAACAATAAAGAAAAAAAAAGTACCAACACACAGTTGGGTTAAAAAGGGTAAAACGAAATACTGGAGGCGAAGTCATTGTTTTTGAGGAAGTGTCCCAAAAAAAAAAAATGAAAACTGCAGAAAAAGTGGAAAATTAAATTCTTTTTGTCGACATCTATTTGTCCACATCCATGACAGCAAAAAAAAAAAATGGGAGAAACGCTTTTTTATTTTGTTTTAAATTTCCAACTCATTTAGTTGTGTTTAATGTGGCAGTGATTGTATACATGGCAGGATTGATAAGCGTTGAATTTAAAATTAATGGATAGATAGCTTCGATAAGATATCACTAATAAACAAAAGCCAGATCCCTAAATTTAGTTTTTAATCAAGCAAGTATCTCTTAGTGAAGATATTTTTCAAACCGGAAAATATCTGAGGTGTTATGTGCGAGAGACTGAGTGTTAAATAGCCTGGAGTTAGAAAATTGCAAGGACATAGTCTTTCGCGAGGGTATACCCAACCTCGACGGCCGGCATAAGATTGTGGATTCCTCTCAAGTTGAGATTTGAATCCCAATAACATTAACGATTATTTATCGTACATATTGTCTTTCGCGAAGAGTAGGTTGGTAAATTATAAGGCCGAGAACGTTTTTCTCACCTCAGGGGGTTTATTTCAATCTCAAATTTATTGCACAATGCTGCAAAGCTAAAGCAATAAGTATTTTTAGAACGTAAACATATTTAAGTTTCGCCCAATGCGAAGAGAAGAAGTTTTAAGAACCCTTCAACCTATGTCTCTATTTGTCAGCCTAACCCCCAAACACAACGTTAGAAACATCTTTTGAGAAACCTCCTTCATTATTTGAACGTAACCGAAAAAAAGCACCACACCTGTTGTGAAGCAGTAGGAGAAGTCACTTGCTACCTAAAATGGTACAACAAATAAGTGAGATGTGAAACAATACCTGAAATTCCATCCAAAGCGAGGAAATACCTTCACCGAAGTCGAATCACATTTGTGCCTGTAAAAAAAGAATTTCATTTAGTAAAAGATTTTACCAATTGTCTGGAAAACATTTTTTATGATGAAAAGATAGAAACCGGATCCAAATATGATAGGTAAGGTTAGGTTTAAATGGCTGTCAGGAAAACAACTGACACACTTAAACCAATATTAGGTCCATTGTGATGCTAAAAGAACTATGTGACTGAGTAGCTTACTTAACAAAACCATTTGAAGCCGGCACCCAAGTAAGGTGAATATTGAACTGTTTAACCATCTCCCTAAGAGATAAGCGACAGTTGAGGGCGGTTTCTGAGCTCGTAGAAACAGCACCAAGCGATTTGAGGGCAGCTTGTATGTCTGAGAAGATCCAGATATTCGCTGAGTATACCACGTTTTCTTTTTGCCACGATAGGACCTCTTTAATCGTCAGAATTTCCACGGAATGAGAGGCTTACACTGAGTCTGTCTGAGCAGCCTACCCCTTTTTTGGTTTTTGAACTATTTGTATCTCCAAATATGATGCTTTCTAAAATACTCACTTGACTCTTCAACTGATCCTTTTAAATGGTCTTGATTTTTCAGCCTTACAATTTGTCAGTTGAATTGAATGCAAAAACAAGTAAACTTTGTACAGTGCTCTAAAGAATCCCTGAGTTTCAAGTAGGAATCTTCAATGCTTGCATTTGACCAATTTTCCTAAAGCATAAATAGAAAAATCCGCTCCACACGAAGGCAAACCCTAAATGGCGCCCAATTTGAAGCCATTTTCAAAGAAGCCTCTTAACATTTTTTCACAATATAACTCCTTGTAAACGCATTCACTTCCTTTTTAACATTTTGGGTAATGAATTGAATTGATGAATTTGAAACGCTGAGCCTTGCACCACTCAAATATTCCACCACACTTAAGTCAGAATTGTAGTATCTCAATAGACTTTACTTTTATATAACTTTACACTCTAATTACCTGGCTATACATCTTTTTAAAACGAAAACCGTTTTCAGATGGACTTTTTTGTCTTTGAAAAATAATTAAATTACAAGCCTAATTGATTCCACCTTTTAATCAAGCGAATTCCTTGACGTTCTGTTTCCTTCTAATTTCAATTCATTCAATTTCATCCTTCTTCGTCATCTATACAAAGAGAGTTCTTCTTGTCTTAGTTCATTTTGTTTTTTTTTTTTTTTTTGCCTTTTTTTATCAAAACCATTTTGTCTTTCTTCTTCATCGTTTTTTTTTTTTCGTTACCTCTTCAAAGTAATTACCTTCAACTAAAACCAATCCACGAGTTTTTCCTTTTGTGTATTCTTATGTCAGATCCCTTCTCAAAAGTTAAGAATCCTTGAAATGAAAATGAACTATAAAAAGCTGCTGTTGCCGGTTTTACTTGTCAACCCGCACTATGGGTTCTCTCGTCTTTTACAAAAGGGGGACATTTAAATCTTTAATTAGGCCATTTCTCACAATTACTTGTAATTACAAATTCTTCTCCTTTTCTTCGAAGAGCTCCTATTTCTTTCCTTTTTTTTTTTTTTGTTTTCATTAGGAGTTCGTTTTATTTTCTTCTCTTTCCATTTTTTGGTTTTATTTTCTTCGTTCTCGAAACTCGCAAGCAAAAAAAAAAGTTAAAATAAAAAATGTTACTCCTGAGGCAGGTATCCAAGGACATCAAATATCAAATCTTCGGCAAGGTGAGGAAGCGACAGGATGTATGGAGGAGAGAGCTAATGATGGAACGAAATCAAAAGTCATTATAATAAAAAATGATACGGAAATAATTACAAAATCCTTTTTTGGACTTTAATCAAGAATGCTAATGAATATTCCAGTCAAATGAATGATCCCGATTCTATTTATGTGCCTTTTGCTTTACACTGCACTGCTGGGATAAAGTAGGTAATTTGAAAGGATAAGAAAGCAAATTACAAAATAGTTCACGTCCATGATGGCAGATTTAAAATCTTAGGCTTTATTTGCAAGATGTCCTCAAGGGTTACGAGATTTATTTTGCCTTTTGAACTTTGAAAATTGTGAGGCAGTGTGTCGGCGTCTATACTAAAGAGTATCCGCTTTGCCGATTGTAGTTACTAACTAATGAGGATCGTTTTGTTTCCGAAATTCGAGTGCATTTTTGTCAATGATGTATATAGGCTAAGATTGAGGAGTAAGACATTAATTTGAACTTACCAGGAATTTGTTTGAGACATTATGACCTCAGGAAGATGGCAACAACTTGGCTCAGCTTTCATCGTTGAATATTTTCATTTGATCCAAATTCCTATGAAAACGTTACTCAAATTGAATATTCTGCTTCCCCTTGTAAGAACTGAATTTGTTTATCGTCTCTAACCCTGTCTTGGCTTCCACTTCGTTCTTTGGCAAAAGCATTTTCAACAAGTGCGTGCACTTCTACTGTTGTTCAGCTGAAGTTATTATTAGGTTTGAGAGCAGCTTTGAACCCTTTGAAGTCGAAAATGAGTATATTGACTAACTACGAGTGGCTTTTGGTATACTTAGGCTAATTTTGCATATGCACTTACCCTATCGGTTTGACAATAAGGAATATTTGCCTTTTTTAATTTGAGCTTCATATCCAATAAAAATAAATGCTGACTTACATCTTCAAACCCGTTAGCAATGTTTGTACGACTCTTAGATTAAAAGCCTTATTAAAGTAGTTGCTTGCTCCACCAGAGTATATCCTTTGCAAACAATATCGACATAAGTGGTTATTTAGCTCAAAGCGTTTGACAGGTGTTCTTCTCCCTTCACAGCCCCTCTACATGCAAGAGCCCTCAATACATTGCAAGAGATGTAATCAACTTTTATGTCTATAAACTCATAGCAACAGATTCAATTAAGAGCAATTTGTAAAGAAAAAAAGATGATACAACCTACTCAGTTGCCGCTAGACATTACATCTATCTACTGACGCTGCTGCATCTCTACGACAGTAAGGTACTTAAAACCTTTTGCGCTTTACTGCACAAAGTAACCTGTCACTAGCAATTTAAAAACAGGATGAGTCACAAAGCAACACACAGAGAATGCAAAAAAATGAGCTTATAAACTGCCATTCTGAACAAAAAAAAAATGCGCCCGAAACGAAATGTCTGGTCTTGAGCTCAATTACTATATACGGAGTGCAATCTCAGCGAACCGACAGCGACATATGGGGAAGGTAAACTCCCACCCTTCCCCCAAATATTCGCTCTCATTGTTGACAGAGATGATTTGGTGGTCGTTTTTGTTTCTTTTTTCTTTTTTTTTTAGCTGAACTTTCACCCGGAGCACCACTCAGTTTCAGTATTTTAAAATCCAATTAAAAAATCTCGCTCTGACCAAGAGGTAAAATCGAATTTCCGAACGCGTTCCTTCCCCGTATATTCCACTCCCTCTTCCTATCTCACTACCTTTCTGTCTCTCATTTGGGGAATAGGTAATCGAATACAAGGTGGTCAATTTTTGCCCATAAATCCGAGCGAAAAACAACTGCAACGAACCGAGGATTGTGCTTCACACAAACAAGGCCAACAAAAAAATGGTAGCACGACACTCAGAACTCATCACATAACCCTTAAGGGTGTAAATGGAAAGAGGCAAAAAGACAAATCATAAACGAGTGTGGCCGAACATTTTTCCCATTAAGGACCCACCGGACGATATAGACCAAAAAACAAATGAGAATAGAAAATCGAAAAAAAATAATGAAAGGAACAAACATTAGTAGAAAAATAATTTGTCCGAAAAATTATGTCCTCGGGAAAGGACATGCACGTATGTGATGATTACACGGTGGGGTTAGTCCTGCCAAACGAACCCCTCGGTCTATTAATTTAATGAGATAAGTTTCAGGTGACGCGTGCGTTTACGAGGTTGGAATAGGTTTCGGTGGTTGGTTTTGGTTCTTTATTAATATGTATTTTTTTTTCCTTCTTCTTGTGTCCGCCTTTCTCGTTCGATGGGGATATTGACATGGACGGTTGTTTGCCTTAGGACAAATTAGTGAACAAACTCATAAAAGGATAATGATGTTATCGAAAGTTGTTTTTATTGTTTTTTTTATTTTATTTTTATTAGGAAAAAGTAAAGAGAGAAAAAATTATTTATTATTCTTAATGATGTTGGGAAAGTTTTACCATTGAAACATATTTACTTGAAGGTGTATTGATGAGGTTTGTGTGACAGTTGCAGTAAAGGTGGTGGACTGTGTTATTTTTTGTTTCTATGAAAAGTAAAGAGAGTGAAGCTTTCGATAATTTGTTAGTAAAATTATGTCAACTGGGATGTACATTATGTAGATAAAGCCAAATAGCATGGTAGCGGTGTTTGTTTAAAAAATCAATCAAACCCAATGCATGCAACGATGGTGTCGTAAAGGAATTACTTTATGTAGCGTTCTTTTCAAATTTGAACTTTTATTTTTCCACTTCAGAATTCTTTTCCTTATTCAATAAGACTGAGCTTGCTTGGCTTTCAGAGTAGGTGATTTCATTTCTAACTAACAGAACTGGGTTACTCACAATTATTAGAAATAGTATAGGTGATATGATGGTACCTTGTCCCTTTTCACTTTGGGTTAGAGTTTCTAAGCTCGGCCTACATTTCAATGTGCAGCGGGCTGGTGGCTTGTTAAAGCATATTGCCATCGCATGCCAAAGAGCTCATTATTATGGTGGAAGCCCAGTCAACTCTTTCTTGACACTGTGAAACTCGATTTTCAAGAGCGATATGAATATATGAATGCATTGATGGTTTCTTTTAGGCTTACAAAAGAGGCCAAAAGTTAAATTTCACTTGAGTAGATTACGCGTTTGTCTCCCGTGTATTGCATACTCTTTATCAATTCTTCCCAGCTGTCAGATAAATCCAATTAACCTTGGTAATAACTGAAACAGTAGCGTTAAAGGCTGGTGTAAATAGAAAGAGTTACAAACTTACAATAGTTAGTTCATGGAACTCCTGTCAAGGCAAGGGCATGTACTTTTTCATGTTTCTGCATCCTTTTTTGGATATCTTCGAAACGATCTGAGTGTCTTCGACTCTTTCTCGACTGTTCGGTACCACGTCCAGCGTCCACTGTCAACTTAGGGTATAGTTTGCTCTCTTTCCTGTATGTATGCATAAGCGGGTCTATTACAAGACGTGCTTCCAATGGAATTGTCTTTTAACTTTAAGATAAAACCAGTCATCTGCTTTCGATTTATTCATGTAACGCAGGCAATGATTGATCTTCTACCATTGAAGCTGATTTCATCCGCAGTGCTGAAAGTGGTGCTTCAATAACAAATCTTTCTCAAAATCGGCAGGAAAAAAGAAGAGCGGGTGTCCATGCTTACTGGATTTTTCTGCAATGATCCGAATGGTATGCTTATGGTACATATAAAAAGATCGTTTTAGAGACTTAACTTAATACGGATATGTTTTTCAACCCTATGTAGGACGACTTCGACAGTATATTGGCCACTGTCGGGATAAAGATTGCCTTTCAAGTCTTCTTCGTTTTTCACAAAGGATGGCTGGTTCCCTGAGTTCCGTTGAACATATACATTTGTCATATTTTATTGTTTGTGAGTCCTTAATTATCTTGAATTATCTTGAGCTTTTATCACATTAGGAATCTCTCTCTATATTGATGAGGACTGGCGAACGCAGTGCAATATTGGGAAATTAATTAGTGCTGCAGATATAACACACATCTTACGTTCTGACTTCTTATTTGTCTATCGCCTTTGCAAAGTGCAACGGTTTCTAGATCCGATATTCATTAAAAAGAATTAGGGAATCGTATTCACCTTGCACACTCACCCATTGACAAATCTTAGATAATAACAAAAAAGATCCTATTTCGCACACTTTTGCGACATCTTTGGCTTGTGCAGCTTGCGCTTCTCTGGTTGTGCTTCTCGTTTCGTACACTAAGCTCTCGTTCTCTTCTTCACACATAGCTGAAATTCAAGTTCAGACGTCACATAAGCTGAGACTAAGGCAGCTCTAACTTTGAGTTAAACACGATATGATAGATAGATAGATAGATAGATACACAATTTTATTGAATATCAGTAAAATTTACATTATATCACATAGTTTTTTCATTTCATTTTTTTTTTTTACAAAAAATCATTATAGCATGGCAATTGCCGTCTGCCAGATTGACAATTAAACACAAAAAAGTAATAAGCTCTCATTATATGTAGGTACATTTCATTATATAATAAAAAAAATGATTAACAATTCTATTTAACAAAATAAAGTTAACAAACAATAGTTAAAAATTCTAAGGGAATTGAACAGAAACATAATTAGAAATCTTCATTCATAATAACAACTCTATATCTGAGCGCAATTTTGCAAAATTCATACAGTTTAACAATATCCATCTCATTCAATAAACTTATAACTCGATCTTCGGATAAAAAGTCTTCTCCAAATATATTCCTTCTGATTTCTCTGAGAATTGGACATTTTCCAACGAAGTGCACCGTATCCTCTCTTTCAGCCAAATTACACATGTTACACTCCAGCGGTAAATCATCCCTATGTGGAATGAAATTTAAATTGAGTAGTTCACTACGAAGTCTGACCATCATCGAGATCACGTGTACATTATTCAAATCATGAAAGTAATTTTTCTCTGCGAGGTTGTGGTTTAGTCTGCTATAAGTAGTTCTGTACAAGGAATTAGAAGCTTCTGCAATATAATCAGCTCTACATTTTTCATCTACCTTTGAAATGACTTCATACAGGCTGCTTTTAGTGGCTGATAAATCCTCAATGGGTATACTAAAATTAATTTGGCATCCTTCAGCTAAATCTTGCCACTCACGGTACCAACTATTTTGGTCTTGTATCGCTTTTATGGCCACTCTTTTCACGAATCGTTCATTTTAAAAATTTTAAGTAAGAAGTCAGCTTGTAACTTCAATGTTTTTATAAACAAAGGTGAGAGACCAGTTTCCAACATGATGACGTAATTCGGTGTATTCTGCGGTAAACGAAATATTCTTTTGATGAAATGCGTGAGGAGTTTTTCAACCGTGTTGTACTTTTTGCATCCCCATACCTGTGATCCATATAAAAGTATGTTTTCAGCCACTGCTTCAAAAACCTTAAATTTGCTACTGTGCGCTATAAACTTATTCATGAAGCATTGTTTCCATGTCAAATTAATAGCAGTTTTCGCCTTAACCAGTTTCTCCTTTAGGTGTTTCTCCATATTAAAATTATTTGTTACAGTTATGCCAAGGTATTTGTAGTCCCGTACACATTCAATATTTTCGCCATTAAAATTCCATTTTTCATTTGCTGCATTGCGTCCACCACCACTCTTAATGATCATAACCTTCGATTTATCGATGTTGACTGTTAAATTCCATAGCTGGCAATACAGATAAACTTTATTAATCATAAGCTGCAGGGTTTCCGGAGAATACGCAAACATGACTATATCGTCTGCGAACAACAGTGCCTTAATTTTTATTCCAGCGAAATCTACTCCGCCAGGCAAGTAGTCAAGAAGGTCATCTATGAAGAGTGCAAACAGGGTAGGGCTTAATGTACAACCTCGTCGCACTCCCGATGCGGTTTCAAACCTGTCGCCTGTCCATACTGCCGACCTGGTTCCTCTATATAAGTTTTCCAAAACACGTCCAAACTTCAATGAAACCCCAAGACTATACAGCTTATAAAACAGCGCACCTCTATCGATTGTATCGAAAGCTGCTTTAAAGTCGATGAAAAAAACATATAATTTTTTCTTTTGTTTCAGAAAGTGCTCAGCCAAGCTTTTGAAAACAAAAATGTTGTCGATAGCTGAATATCCTGGTCTAAAACCAGCCTGGAACTCTTTCAGCAAGTTACCGGTCTCAATCCAATTAACGAGACGCTTATGCAACATCGTTGTTAGTATCTTGTAAGATGCATTTAAAAAGGAAATCCCTCTGTAGTTTGCTGCATCCAATAGTGATCCTTTCTTGTGGATTGGGAATATTATGGCATCACGAAATTCATTAGGGGAAAGATCTCCCTCCAAAACTGCGTTGAATAGTGATAAAAGATGTTCTTTAAGCAAGGCAGTTCCATATTTAAGAAATTCCACTGGAATACCATTTGAACCGGCTGCTTTCCCATCTTTAAGGGTAACAAGAGTTTCTTGCAACTCACTACCTGTAAATGCAGCGTCCAAAGAGTCAACTATGAATCCCGGTGTTGCTAAGTGCCACATAGTTGGCATTGTTTCAGGGTTCAAAAGAGCATTGAAATGGGAACCCAGTACATTTGTCGAGAGTTTTGTGTGGATGGTGAATTGCTTTCCATTAAGTTCCCTTGCCAGTTTCCAAAACTCACCCGAATTTTTACAGGAAGCCAATTTTGTTGCTTGCATAACCGCGTATGTTTTTTTTTTTTGGTTTTACCAAGCTCTTTAAATTTCTTATTGGCTTCTAAATAGAAACCCTTAAATAATCCTTGGGTGGAGTTGCGAAAAATTCTCAACCACGCAAAAGATGTTTTTCGAGCCTTTTCGCATTCATCATCAAACCAAGGTTCTTTTCTTATTTTTATTCTGTTTTGGTTGAATTCTTCTTGTGGGAAAGAAGCCTTTATAATCTGTTCCAACTTAGAAAAGTCTTCAATTTGTTGTGATTGGAGTTGCATATCAAGAGATAGTCGATATTCTTGCGCCTTAGTCTCCTTCCATTTGAGTTTGGGCAGGAGGTGCATATTGGTTACTTAATCATCTGCCTGAATCTGAAGTTGTGATCCGTAATACTACTTAGATAGACAAGCTTTGAGGTGTAATTGATCATAAGAGTTGTTTCCAAGTTTTTCTAGTTACTTTAGTTCCCAAGCTGAAATTTTGTCTGGATTGCTGTCATATCCCGGAGTCTTTTGAATCTTTGTGCCTTGGTATAGTGGGATGCAATACAAAAGCGTATTTTGGATGCTGATGGTGGTCGGATCGTCTCTTAATATCGGAACATCACTTGTATCAGAAAGTTGAATCGTGGGGTGAAACCGATTTGATTTGATTTTCTCTTGCCAATTAAAAGAGACGTAGCTGTTCTAATAACAAGTCGGTAGCTCGACAAAGTAAGTATTTACTTCCGATGACAAGGTGTCTTGTTTTGCAGGCATTTGCTTCCCACTTCTCATTGGCGTGGCATTCAGACATTTTCATTGGGATCTTCCTTCACTAGTATGAGAACTCTGTGCAAGTCACCTATTTCGTTTGTAATAAAGTTTCTGGTATCTTGACGGTAAACTCCGATTGAGTTAAGGCTTTCGCATTGAGACCTTCCTCCTTGGTGTTGGTGGTGTTAAAACGAGCAATTTGGTTCAACAGAGCTCAGTTTCCCAGCAGTTGCCTCTCCACAATCCAACGATCTTACTGCGTTATCCCCCAAAACATCCATTTTATATTGCTTGAACTTTATATCTTGCCAGTTCGAAGAATGTGGCCTTCTTCTACGAATGGTCATCACCTTCCAGTATCCAATTGGCAGTATTAACTATCACACCACATGTGAAACAATGAAAATGAACTCCAACGACCTTTGTTTGCGCCTAGATCGTCTTTTTAAAGCAACTGTCATAGATCGAGTTACTCAAAAAAAACCTGTTGAAAGACACGAAAAACTTACTAAAACCTATAAGACAGTAAAGTAGAAAGATAGTAAAGCAGCTATTTTTCAGCCGCTGAAAGAGAAGTTTTATAAAACCATCCTTTGGCGATACAATCGACGGTAGACGATTGGACGATGGTCTTCTGACAAGTTACGCCATCAAATAAATAAATAAATAAATAAATAAATAAATAAATAAATAGGGTTGCGCAACAGAGCGAGGCCTAGCACATTTTTCACAATCATTCACTGTGAGGAAATAGAGGGGACCTACAACTTTCTGCCAATTCCAAACGGCTAGTTGATAAAGCGCTTTTCATATGGCAATGAATTTAGTATCGGAGGACTTTGCCAATTCCCCGCGAAAGGCGATACCCGTGATAGAACTTTTTTTTCTCTGTTGGGATTCGAACCACGAACCTCTAGGTTAACAGACCTAGAATATTTCAATAAAGCCTTCTTTGAGTTTGTATAAAATCTATACCAAGTTAAGTTTGGCTGCATATGTCAATACATAATAATCATCAACTCAACTAATTATAAATTTCCTCGTCTGATCCTCCTGCCTCGTCAATTCAATTTATAGTTTTTAAATTGATTACCCTAACTTTGTATAAAATGTATTTCACCAGTCCTTCAACTCCACCACATTAAAGACACTTAAATTCATCTAAAATCCAATTTTATCTCATTAGAAACTCATACTGCATCCATAATGTACAATAATGCACAATAATAATAATAACAATAGTCGAAGACCATACTCGAAACTAATTAAGCCCTCTTTATCCTCTATCTATGTATTTTCAGGTTGTGCTTTCGTAAAGTTTAGTTCCCATCAGGAAGCTCAAACAGCTATAACTAATTTACACGGAAGTCAAACTATGCCGGTAAGTGTTGCACAATTTCACCTTAAAGATATCTATATATAAAATACATTAATACCAACACACAGTTGCGTTATAACTCTGTTTTTGGTACATCTGTGAACACATCCTATGATAATAAATTGAATTAATGCTGCTTTAGCTGCTCAATTAAGTTGTGCAGAAGTTGTTCGCTGTGGCAGGGCGCGATGGGCGCTTTTATAGAACTCTACCTGTACTTTACTTCTATGTTAATAGTAGATATATATACCAACAACCTAGAACTAGAAATAGCTATGTCCTGGATTCTAAATAATTGAGGACACTTCGTAAGGTGTTATCTACGGTGTATCCTGTGTGTTTGCAATGATTAATTCGTCCTAAGGAAGATTTATTTGCATATATTTTCAAAGAGGCTGTACATCGGCGGCGGAGCATTAAACTTTCTTCCCTTTCCTTTCCCATGTCTCGTTGGTAGTCAGCGCACTCCCAACACACTCCAACGGAAATAAAATCTAGCTCTTGGGTTGCCTTGGCCTTATGATTATGACATCAAAAAGTCAATTAAAGCCGCAGATTTAATTAGATTTTTTTTTTTTTTTTTCTTGTTTCTTTTCTATTTTTTGTCTAAGGGTATTTTTCCTCAAAGGTATAATTTCTTCGGAGGTGAATTTGTATGGAACTTTAGCAATTTATTTTGAATAATGTTCTTTGGGGATTTTTGTTATTGTTCTATGCCTGCGTATCTTGTTGTTTTTAGATAAATGTCTAAGCAAGCCGTGCCTGGGACTTACAGTATGGGGAATAAATGATCTTAATTTATCAATTTCTACGTGTCAGTGGGCGTTAGTGATTTTTATGAACTTAAGTACGATTTGTCAAATGACAAAAGAAACAAATGAAATTTGTATGTGCATAGAGGGCTGGTTTATGCTTTGGAATTATGAAAGTTGTGTACAAAGTGTAGTGGTAAATTCAAATAAAATATTGGAAGGGAGTTTGTTTAACTTAAGGGATTTACTTTGAAACATGATTGAGTCCGAGTTACCCCTTCTGCATAAATTTAAATAGAAGTTGGTTTCTTCTTTTCGTTGTGTTGGTGATGTGGCTTGAGAGTATATTTAGGATAATCCATCCGATTTTGAGCCGTGTTTCAAAGAACTTTTTGTCAAGGGTAAAATAAGGGTTATTGAAGTTATTGAATTGATTTAGAGTTTCCCTTAAGTATCACTTTTTGGCCTAAGAGTTTGTACGTTAATGTCGATGGCGTTTTTCTTTTTATTTACATTTTGGAGTAGGATTAAAAAAACATTTTTTTAAAAATACAAACAAGACCAAGCTTAAGATCGAACTTAAGTTCACTCTGAAATAGTTAATGGCGAAATAATTGAGTTCGACTTTTGAAGTGGATTTAGTTATAACAAAAACATCAAAAAAAATTTTATTGAAAGCATATCTAAGTTTTTCGAGAGCTCCAGATCACTGAGGTATAAATGTTTTTTTAACAAAGATCACCTTAAGGAGTAAGTGTGAAATAATCTATTAGATATTATAATAAATTTATGTTTTATATGAAAGGAAGTGTTTGAGCCTACATTCTTAATGACAGACAGTACTACAAAGCCGATATCGTACAAAAGAAGGGTCGCATACCTGCGACACATTTCACCAACTTCCAAGAATTTTTAAGAAATTTTCGATTTGAACTTTGCCGAGGTTTTTTAAAAGCTGAGGTCTGTGGGAAAGCTTCAATTTCAATACTAAAAGCAGTCTGCGGTTTCCAAGTCTCAAACTTGTTAAAAATTGAATCATTTGTGAATTTTTGTTTCACCAAAGAAAACCGTTGACATGTTCTATCTTTAACCAAACTAGGCTAAGATCCATTTGAGAAGAGGCTACTAAAGTGATTTGAACATTGAAATAAAATTAATAAAATGAAAAACAAAAATAGGGAACAAGATGTCGAAGTGTTGCTCTAAAATTGAAATAGAACAGACAGACATGAGATCACCGGTGAAGAGCGTGAGGTGCTCAGATAACCCAAGGAATTCAAATGAAAAAGTGAAACTGTGGCCAATCTGAAATATCACTGTGTTTTGAGATTGTATGGAACTTGAAAAGATCTAATGTACGATAAAAATTGCAATACCTACTTAATATTTCAGTTCTGATTTTGAGGAAGCAGTATAGACCATTTAAATTGAATTCATTAATTTAAAAACAGCTTCAAACTTGTCCCACTTGTGATAAAAGGCTGAGATTAGTCAAACGGTCTCAAAGTATAATAAAAACTCGGCTCGACTGGGTATCACAAACTTGCGATTGTGTGCTAGTACGATATCAAAATCTTGAGGCTGAGTACCGGTTTAAGTATTCGCTCCTCATAATATATTTGGTGCTACAGGTTTGCCACCTAAATATTAGTTATGAAAATTGAAAAGAGTCACACAAGATATTGAAAGGAAATAAAGTGAAATATTCCAAAGGCTTTCAGTGAAAATGTAAAAACGCCATTGCTAATCGCTGAAAATTTTGTCAAACTCGTTAAACCAGTTTTTTCATTTTCACTTTTTTAAAAACAAATTTTCAAGTACTCAAGCTAGCAAATCGGGTCAGCACTCGTATCCAGCCAAACGAACACCTCAGTTCTAACGCCACTAGAACAAGAAAAAAGTAGAATCAAACAAAAATTTCTAAAAACTGCCAGCGACAGGTGGTCATCTATAGAAACATGCCGAGTCTCCAAAAACCATTGGCCAGGCCTGATTTTTCCAGGAAAAAAACAGAATTGCTACTCCAGCTTAGCAGACCTCGGCTCTCTCTGTTGATTGGCATTCTCACGGGCCACAACTCGTTGGGTACACACATGATGAGAATGGGCATTAGCAGCACATCCGACTTATGTAGAGGATGCCAAGACGAAGAGACAGAGGAAGGATCATTCCACTTCCTCTGTGAGTGTCAACACTAGGAAAAAAATCCCTCGGAGAATACTTCTTCGACTAACTGAGTGACATCTCTAACCTCCCATCGAGCAACGTCCTGAAATTTACTTAGTGCTCCTAATGGTTCAGTGAACTTTGAACTTTTGTTTATTGTAGCCAAATTACATTGTTTTCTTAATTCAACTACACCATTTAATTTTGTTTGATTATATGTATAGAACGTAAGTCATCCCGCTCCTGTGTGACTTAACTCTCTTCGTCCTAATTTTTGTACTAGAACTTGACTATAAAAATTATAAATTCAACATCTTTGAATTGCTTTTTAAACAAAACTTGTGTAGCATAACATTATAAGTACTTTTTGCTGCAATATTGCACATTAATAACCGGTTTTTTTGGAATATTCATATGTAGCTTGGAAAAAACTTATAGCGATCTGCACGTTATGATAAAAAAAATACGAATCTCAAAATGGTTTGTTCGCAAAAAGAGGCAAGGAATTTCTCTCGTGTGTCAGAAAATGTTTGACTTTCTTTTGGGATAACACGTTCACATGAAATAGAATTCTCTTATACTATTTCGTTGTGTATGAATCACTTTGAAATGAATCAAAAAGCAATTTTCCGTTTTATGAGGATTTAAACTTTTAACTTCGCTAAATACAAATTTTTCAAATGAATTTATTCCTTCCAACTCCAAAGGTTGTTTTTGATCGAATATTTTAAGAACAAACGATATGTGATATGTGCAAATATGAAATTATTTGCTTTCGTTATGTTGGATCCCTGTACCAGTCTATGCATTTTACCAAGGTTCGCGTTCCAGGTTCCAGTATCGAACATCAGGATCGAACAGAGGGGTATATTTAAAAAATTATTTTAAGAAACTTTAGACAAGCGCTTAATATTTAATGGATTTCTTCAACGGGTAACAAAGATGAAGTAACCCCTTACACTTAGATACAAATTGAAACAATAATTAATTAATTTATAAAACTATTTTCAAGGGAAAGCTCTACAAATATAATTGGAAAAAATGTCAACATCCACAAAAAAAAACAGTGAAAAGAACTAGGTATGCAAGTAATGCTCTCAATCGTTTAACAGAGCTTTTTATATTTCCATTGCGTTATTTTATTCATAAGACTTTATTTTAAATCCAAAAACTATGCACCGAAATCAATAAACTTCTAACAATTAGCAATTGCAAACAACAAAACCTGTGCATGTAAATGTAATGTTAAATACTTGTGAACAAACGACGTCTATTTTGATTTCGTTTGAGATACTCGTACATGAAAGTCATCAGTTGTACAAACATCTAGCCAAAAAATCATTTCATATTCGACAAAAATCTACCCCGAATGGGACTCTACTCATCCTTTAATCCCCGACATCACATGTTGGCGATGTTGTTTTTTTTTTTATGCATGTAAAGTCTTGTGTTGTATATAACATGTTTCCCAAAAAAACATTCCTAATGATACCAATCAAAGAATAATCACAAATCAATGAGCATATGGATGTGGCTGAAAAATCTTTTCAAATATTTTGTAGGCAACCGGCTTCATGAGCGAACCTATCTGCAAACGACTATTACTCAAGGCTTATGATAAATTTTGAGTACAAATACCAAACATTCGTCCTTATCTTCTGACAGATTACAATCTCCGTCTCCCGGCATACATTTTATTCTTATTTGAACGTACCTATACCTGTGCAACATTAGCAACATAAAAAGAAAGAGAAATCGTAAAATGTTCGTTCTTTTTTGGTTTTTTGTTCTTTCTTGTTAGACATTTTTATTTGAGTTCGTCATGCACAGGCACCTAACTATACCTTTACTCCATCCGCCAAAGGCTAGGGAATTAATTTTATCTCACGGAGTTGTCTCTATTTAACTCTACACAGTCAACCATACCATCATCCAGGAAACAAGATTAATTTTTGAAACATTTGCTGCGCGAGAAAAAGCTCAAGAAAAAAACACACCAAACTTTAATATCCTCTCCGACAGCTGCAATTTTTCACCTGGCTAATTTTCTAGATGAGACGGCGGCTTTTTATGTTTTCTTTCTTTTTTTTCTTGTAACGGTTGTAACTAAAATCGTTGCGCTTTTTTCTTTCCTTTCTTTTGTCATTCATTTGATAGGTAAAGGTAGGTAGAGTGTATGTAGGTATAGCTGCTCCCTCAATGCAAGAGAAATGTGTAATTAGTGTTATTACGCAATACAACAGCAAGAGTCTGAGTCTAGCTGCTCCAAAGGCCACAAAAAAAGAAAAGAAAAAAGAGGAATAATCAACAATCTGCGTCAAAAAACTGCTGCCACATAACTTTTCGCCCTTAAATTGAAAAAAAAAAAAACAAAATGTGAAAGAGGGAACTTTAAAAAAATGTTCACAGAAGGAACATCAAGCTGCGCACAGAGTGATATTTAATTTCATGAGGCTCAAGGGCACTGGATTTGAATTCCAAAAATTTGAACTATTCACATGAACTCCGCTTTCCACCCCGAACTTTTTTTTCGGTATTGCCACAAAATATAAAAGCCAAATGACTTTGCACTATGAATCCGTTAATCTCAATATTTATTCAAACAATTCTTTTCACCCATGCAATTGATGTAGAAAGTTACTCGACTAGAGTTGTCCTTCTTCATTCATTTGTTCGTTGCTCGTTCAACTCTTGATGACACCTCGGAGCAATCCCGCACTTTCTCTCCTTCTCTGTCTCTCTGTCTCTTTATGAAATGAATCCCTAAATTCTACAGAGGAATAAAGAGCTCTGTAATATTTAAAATTTCAACCCTGCATCCAGAGAATCTGGTAACAAGTAATTGAAAAGTTAAAACAGTTTTATTTGAATTTACCATCTACTACAGGATGGGATCTATTTTTTTCTTTTTAAGTAAAAAAGTACTTTGGACTGAAAAGCAAGAATTTTTAATTTAGACGAGCGACTTCGACTTAGATCTTTCCGAATTTATTATGGAATAATTTTTTTTTTTTTTTTTTGCTCCCTGCAGTTTAAGTCAAGAGCTTCTTTCTCATTTGGCAAAAGTGCACGTTGAGTAGTTCTTAATGTGGTTTTGCGGTAGAATTTTATGGTTTTCTTGCGAAACTGGTAAAACGATAAGATGATGGTGGGTGTGGTTTTAGTGTAAAAAGTTGTGGTATGTATTTATTGGGCATTAATTGTTTGAAGTTTCAGAAATTCCTGCGGTCATAAAACAAACTATAAAAAATGCATTTGAATAGAGAAAATTAAGTTCTTTTAATTGGACAATAAAACACTTTTCAATGGAAGTTTGAACTCACCACGGTCTATTCAAACTTTAAAAAGTCGTAAAAAAGTTTTCCCAAGAAAAACGTGCCATTGTCAATCTGTTCTGGATTAACCATTCACTGCCCGACTACCATTATAAATAGAGGAATTCATCGTATTCAATGAACCAACCCAAACGTAATTTTCCGTGCAAGTCGAGTTGGCATTATTATTCATCACACGTCGGATGATTTTTTCAAGTCGTCGAAGTAAGAAGACACACTCACACTACCCTGAAATTGATATCTGAGGTGAACTCTGTTCAGGTGGTGAAACAAAGCACGAGTATTAATGTTTCCCAATGTTAAAACTAATCGACATGTGTTGCCACAAGGCTCTTTTTTGGGGCCGATTATCTTCAAATTTATTAACTCAGACATTTTTAGGTGAAGTTATTACGGAGTTGTCTCCATCGTACTTCGTACTACCAGTGACCTGTAGACCTTTCGAGAGTTGCATAAGTTGTCCGAAAAAGATTTGACCAATGAGGCAAGCTGCAAATATGGTGGTGCCCGTGGCGTTAGCATGTCTGTTTGTTTCGCGGGCATTACCTTCAACCAGAATTCATTCAAATTCATTGTCATGAAAGTGTTTTCTCGATTAGCCGTTTGGAACCGGCGGAAAGCTGTAGGTCACCTCTATTCCCTCACAAGGCTCAACGCTCTATTGCGTCACCCTATGTATGCATGTATGACTTACGAATATGATGAAGTTTATAGGATCACATCTAATTTTTTTCCACAAAATTAACCACAAATCCTCAATTATATTACATATGTTTTATTGATGCTTATATGTATTTAACAGTGTCACATTTATATTTTATATCTGCAGGAGGCAAGTTAGTCCTTTTAAAGTTGAGACCTGACTGGTGAAAATAGGTACTTTCGATCTGCCGATCCACTACCAAACTTCGTTCAAGCTTCGTTCAGAGTTTTAGTTCGTTGGGTGGCATAATCCAGTCGAATTATTAATGACTGAGTTCAGTCAGCATTGGTGTCGCTACAGCACTCCCCCACCAGTTGAATCTCAGGGAACAGGATTCAACGATATCTTAAAGGACGCCTGATGAGTCGTCCTCTTCTGGTTCTTATTTCTGGTTGCTCTGATGTGAGGTCTATTGCAAAAGATACTTTTTTCTTGGGTTTGGTAACAGGTTTAAGTTGTATTGCGGGTTGTTTCTCGTCAACGTTCAAATTCAAACCGAAATGAGGCTTTAAACGGTCGATGCCTATTGTAAGCTCATTACCATTAATCATCAGTTTAAATGTTTTATCATTTCGCGATATTATTTCAAATGGGCCGTCATAAGGTCGCTGTAAAGGTTTTCGGACCTTGTCTACCCGGACAAACGCGTGCGAGCATGTTTTGAGTTCTTTGAAAATAAAAGGCTTTTCTTCGCGATGGTGAGCAGGCGGGCTTGGCTGTATTCTTTTAAAATGTTGATTCAATTGTTTTGCAAAATCTGATTGATGTGTTGAGGTTTTTTCGGATATAAAAAAATCAGAGGGTAAACGTATTGTTTTACCAAATGTGAGTTCGGCAGGACTTGCGTTGAAATCTTCCCGGTAAGCTGACCGCAGTCCTAAAAGCACGAAAGGTAGACTCTTTGTCCATTGTGGGTCATTGCGGCATTTGAGAGAGGCTTTTAGTGTTCGGTGCCACCTCTCAACTAGACCATTGGCTTTCGGGTTGTAAGCTGTGGTTCGATTGTGTTTAATTCCTAATTTCTTACATACCTCATTAAAAAGCTGCGATTCAAATTGTGGTCCTTGATCGGTTACTATTGAACTAGGTATGCCATAACGTGCAAACCATTCCCTAAACAACGCGGTAGCTACTGTTTCAGCGGTAATGTCACGCAAAGGAATTGCCTCTGTCCATCGAGTGTATCTATCGATGATGGTAAGAAGGTAACGAAAATCTTCGGATGGTAGCAGCGGTCCGACTATATCAATATGGATCTCATCAAAACGTTTTGGAACAGGTTCAAAATGTCCGAGAGGGCTTTTAACATGTCTTGAGATTTTCGATTTTTGACAATCTGGACAGGAACGTGCCCATTCTCTACACATTTTTTTCATTGACGGCCAAATAAATTGTGTAGCTATCATTTTCACCGTGGATCTAGTACCAGGATGTGCCAAGTCATGAATGCTTTTGAAAACACTTCTTCGGAAACTAGATGTTATGAAAGGTCGTAATTTTTTGTTTGATGTGTCGCAAATGAGAGTGAGAGACAAGTTGGGGATATAAACCTTTCGTAGCTCGAGTGACTGTTTGACAGACATAAGATTTTCCAGTTCTTTGTCGTTGATTTGTGACTGGGCGATTGCCTTAAAGTCTATACCAGATGGTAAAGATATTTCATCGAGTCGGGACAGCGTATCGGCGACAACATTTTCTTTACCAGGTACGTAATGTATGTTGGTTGAAAATTGCCCTATAAAATCAAGTTGTCTGAACTGCCTAGGAGAGGCTTTATCTGATTTCTGGTTAAAAGCATAAGTGAGTGGTTTGTGGTCCGTAAGGATACGAAAGTTTCTGCCTTCCAAAAGGCAACGAAAATGTTTGATAGCTAAATACGCCGCTAGCAATTCCCTGTCATACGCACTGTATTTTTTTTGACTATCATTCAGCTTAGCTGAATAAAAGGAAAGAGGTTGCCATCCTTGAGTATCCATTTGCTGTAATACACTCCCTACAGCTACGTCCGAAGCGTCCACGTAAAGTGATATTTGTTTATTACTTGCTGGGAACGCTAGTAGAGTTGCATTACAAAGTTCGTCTTTGCATTTCTGAAACGCTTCATTTGCATCGCTATCCCAGGTAATGATTGACTTATCGCTTTTCTTTTTTCGCCCTTTGAGGAACTTTGAGAGCCGCATTTGGGATACGGCTGCTGCTGGTATAAACCTCCTATAAAAATTAATCATTCCCAAAAAACGGCGAAGTTCTTGGACATTAATTGGGCGCTTGAAATTTTTTATCGCTTTAACTCTCTCGGGACATGGTTTAATACCATCAGCCGACACCGCATGGCCAAGAAATTTGATTGTGGTTTGGGCAAATTTGCACTTGTCTGTATTAATAACTAAGCCGAATTTCTCAAGCCTGGCAAATAACAATTTCAGGTGTTCTAAATGCTCCGATATATTTTCTGAGGCAATCAGTATGTCATCGATATAGGGAAAACAAAACGGTAAATCTCTTAAGACCGAATCAATGAACCGTTGGAAAGTTTGTGCCGCGTTCCTAAGTCCGAATGTCATCCTTGAAAATTCAAAAAGACCAAACGGAGTTGAAATTGCCGTTTTTGGAATGTCGTCGGGATGGACGGGTATTTGGTGGTAGGCACGAACTAAATCAATAACAGAAAATATGTTTTTGCCGTCAAGGCCGTTTGCGAAATCTTGAATTGGGGGAGTACTATACTTGTCAGGCACTGTGGCGGCATTAAGCCGGCGGTAGTCGCCACAAGGTCTCCATTCCCCATTTTTCTTCTTAACAAGATGTAAAGGTGAAGCCCAAGGGCTGCTGCTGGGTTGGCATATACCTTGTTGCATTAAAAAATTGAATTCTCTTTTAGCTATATCTAACTTGTCGGGTGCAAGTCGGCGTGCCTTACAAGCTAGTGGCCTACTGACACCTGTTTCTATTCGGTGTGTAACTTCGTGTTGTGCTGGGCGCACGAATATGTTTCCGTTGGACACAATATTGTACTTCTTAATTAGATTGATAACCTCTTGGTTAACGCGATTTCTATTTAAAAGGGACAATTGACACGAGGGACCTTGTATTATTTTACCTTTTGCTTGTTGGTTATGAGGGTCCAATAAACGTTTATTTCTAATGTCAATTAAAAGACCAAAAGCTTTTAGAAAGTCTGCTCCAATTATCGGTTTATCTACCTCTGCATATATGAATACCCAAGTAAATTTGCGGTCGAACCCTAAGTCGATGGTTATTTTCTTGCGCCCGTACACTCGGACTGGAGAACCGTTTGCTGTGTATAATAATCGTTCACTAGGTTTGGGTCTTGGAAAAACAGAGGTAATCGGAAGTACAGAGACGTCTGCTCCGGAATCTATTAGAAACCGTATTTCACTGGAGCGATCCTGGATGAAAAGGCGACAGTTTTGAAATAAGCCCGAATCGCAAGTCGCAATCGATTGGGCATTTAGTTTTCCGACCTTTGGTTGCTTTGTGCTCTAAACCTACACGGTTGAGTACATGATCTTGCCTTGTTCCCCCATTTTCGATGGTACCAACAAATCGAAGAATCTAAGCGTTCGTGTGAACTGTAACGCCTTTGCGGAAATCTCCGTCTGGGAGAGATAGACCTGTCACGCTGTGTCCTGTGATTAATTTGTTTCTTTAATTCAGAAATCTCTCTTTGCATGTTTTCAAAACTTGATTCTATTGACATGATTCTAGTTGGGTTGGACGTCGAGTCATTGGCTTGATTAGATACAATCGAAACACCGGTTTGAATAGATACGTTGCTTAAAATTTTATCCGCAATTCCTGCTACTACCTCAGAATCTTTTTCGGCATTACCTATAACTACAGCTTGCACTGTTGGGGGAAGTCTTTGTATCCATAGATTTCTTAGAACCGATTCCGAAATTTGAGTTCCTGCTAGTGCGCGCATTTCACGAAAAAGTTCGCTCGGTTTTTTATCACCTAATGGCGTGTCGTTTAAAAGTTTGTTAAGCCGCGTTTCTTCAGATTCCGACAGACGAGATAAAACTGTTTGTTTTAAATTTTCGTAAAGCGAACTCGCGCGTCTAGCAAACCCAATGTTGTAAAATACCGCGTGTTATCTGACCTAACCTGTGATACCGAAAATTGTCCTTCCAATGCAATAAACCACACATCAGGATTGTTTGGCCAAAAAGGCAGATTTTTTAAATTTAAAGCACTTACTTGATGTTCTATTATATTCACATTGTTCTCTGAGCTTCCTCCGATGGGTGGTGTGCTGTTCGATTCGTCATCTGGCTGTTTAACTCCGGTATCAGTCATATTGAAATTTTGTTAATGGGTTCGACAAATCGATAAACCTTTACAAAAAAAATTAAATGAAATGTTAAATTAAAATATGATATTGGAAAGCTAAAAGAAAAAACATAAACCAAAATTTTGATGAAGAAATTGAAATTTAAATTTGGAAATCACTTAAATATTGATATTTTAAGAAAAGATAATTTCATGAACAGAGCTCCCACGTTGCAAAAACTTTACAGATGTAACGGGCTTGGTTTCTTCTCTTAGTCCTACGGTAGATCTGATACTCAGATGATAGCGGATTTTCGTTTCTGTTTTTACTGCAATAAGTGTTTGTCTGTATGTGTAGACATGTGTTGTGAATTCTTCTCCTACAGCGGGTTTCTGCGTCAGCTTTTACTGGCACATTAAAAAAAAATTCTTGTGCTAGCGGATCTTTTTTTTGGTGAGTGGGGTTGATATGTATATTGGCAACGTATGGCTGCCAGTTCTGATGGTATGCAGGTGTATATATGTATATATATATAGATGCTTGGGCAATGTGACGTCGTTTCAACTTGTGGGAAATATTTTTTTAGCGAAAATATTAATTTCTCGTGGTGTATAAAGTTGAGGATAATGAACGTTTTCTTTATTTCCTCCTTAAACAACACTTGGTTCGTTGGATTGAAATACAGCAGGCTTTCGTTTTATTCCTTTTGCGAACGTGTTCGTTTGTCGGGGTCACCAGTTATAGGATCACATCTAATTTTTTTCCACAAAATTAACCACAAATCCTCAATTATATTACATATGTTTTATTGATGCTTATATGTATTTAACAGTGTCACATTTATATTTTATATCTGCAGGAGGCAAGTTAGTCCTTTTAAAGTTGAGACCTGACTGGTGAAAATAGGTACTTTCGATCTGCCGATCCACTACCAAACTTCGTTCAAGCTTCGTTCAGAGTTTTAGTTCGTTGGGTGGCATAATCCAGTCGAATTATTAATGACTGAGTTCAGTCAGCATTGGTGTCGCTACAAGTTCATCAATTTTTCGACCAAATCTTTTTTTCTTTTCACATTGAAATTATCCCTCTCAAAGATCTTTGGCTAAAATAATTGGAATCGAAGCTTCCGACCGGACCTAAGATTGTATGAGACTTATTTTCGGAAGTTTAAGATTTTCCCGTCCAAAAACAGATTCCTTTGTTGAAATTTCATGTATTCAGTAACCGTATTCACCGGATGCCTTTTAAATACTAATTACGCATTATCCCCCCCTGTCCTGACTGCGAAAATTCCTCTAATACCTGCAATGACTCATACGGCAGAGTTCTTTACAGTATATACCCTTCATCTTTGGTCCGTGGAAATCAAAACCTTTCCACCCTTTGTAAATCAATTGAAAATCATTCATCCCTAACTGCCTGCTTTAGGTTTTGCACATAAATCTATTAGGCCACCGATAAATACACATTCCGTTTCCGTTTAATTATCCTATTCAAATGCTCGCTACCGTTAAAATAATATGAGATGAATTCTTTGGAATTTTTCTTTCAGTTTTCCTTTTCACTTTGTAGGTACCTTGATATTGCTTTCTATTTCCGGATGCGCCTTTGCGTGCCTTTCATGTTAAAATCGTCCATCAGCTAATATATAGTCTTTTGCTAAATTACACATATTATTCACACACCACCATTCCAAATTTGGATTCAAAATGTGATCCGAAAACCTTAATAAAAGAAGAAGAAAAAAAAATCGAAACAAAAACAGAAATCATAGGTTACAAGCAGACAGATTGTACCATCAATTTCAATTTACCTTAGCAGGATGTTGTTCGTGAGCGGTAAGGGAAGAGGTAAGAAAATGAGAACGTCTTCGCCCATAATCTCTATCGCCAACTAATTTGATAAAACCTCCTTCACCTTCATCTTCAGTTGGAAAACGACTATGCATTGCATGGCATGGTTGGTATACATCCTTCTAAATAAAAGAGGAAATAAAACAAACAGCAGGAGGACGCAATACAACAAAATTCAAAAAGATAGATGCCGAAGATTGGCGAACTGAAAAATAAAGGGACCCAAATGATTTTTATTCCAAACCCCATCGTGACTGCTGTCAGTGTGTGTTGCTTATTATAGTCACGTCCCACGAGATTGGTTTGCAATTTCTTTCTTCTTTTTTTATTTGCCTTTTTTTGTGTGTGCTTTCTCCTGTTGGTCTTGTTTTGCATTTATTTTTGTTTTTATTTTGCGTTCAATTCACTTTCAATAAACATCAACATAAATTTCTATACGCCAACTCGACGCCACCGCCGCGCTGCGCTGCGCCGCGCCATTCACCCACAAAATTGGGACAGGAGCACATGTGTTGCTGAGCGGTATCTTTTCAATTTACACAGCAAGTATAGTTGAAATAATCTTCAATCACCTGTCCAAAGAGAAAAAAAGGACTTTGCACTCCCTCCGCTCAGGTTTTCAACGCAAAAAAAAAAATAATATAAAATAAAAAGATACCAAATCCTCTTTGGTTCTTTGTGCCGAGACATCATTTTGCTATCCCTGTCGGGGTTACAAATTAAAGGAAGTCTCCCATTTCGCGTTTCCGTTTCGTGAGGGACGTATTCTTTTTTCTGGCAAAATGAATGAATGTGTTGGGGTATTGGGGGTGGGTTAGGGGCATTTGAAAATAATGGGAAACCAAATTGAGTGTTATGCACACATCCTTTTTCATTTCTAGTAGCAAATTCATAAAAATAAGACAAACAACTAGGAGCGTCGTCGTCTGAGTTGTTGGCGGTATCGGCGGTGGGTGGTGGGCGGTGGCGGGTGGGCTTTCGGCGACTACCTATGCAACAACTGTATAGACCAAAAGAAACAAAAGAGTGTATATATTACACCTGGTGTCACCTTAAGTTTGGCTGTGTGCTTGTGTAACAAAACAAGGACTCCTATACAAACTCAATGTGCTATATAGAAACATCTTCGAGTAATGGCGTCATTTATGGACGAAAATTGTACACATTCATATTTTATTTAGATATTCCCATGGAGTGTTCTAGTTTTTTTTTCAATTTTTTGTTTTTTCTCTCTCTTCTTTTTTAAAGAAAAACGCTCACATGTGTTGCTTTTCTAGGTGAAATTGGATTGTCAGTTGTGTACCGTTGAAATGGGCTTGCAGAATTTATTCTTATTGTCACGGATGTTTCAAAGTGCTGTAACAATTCCTTTTCGTATGGCTTAAACTTACGGTTGCGTATACATTCACTTATAATTTTAAGGCAATTCACTTGGATATAAATAATTGATTGAACAATAAAAATTATTGAACTCATAGCTTCTTGATGATTCATTGAAGGTTGCCTACGAGAGAATTAATTAGGCTTTTCTAAGTGACACGTTGTAGGTGGGTAGTATATTTATTTGTGCTTTGAATTCGTGATCAAATTTGTCGGTCACAAGAAATGTATAATTCAAAAGGCGGTTAGTTTCTGATTAATAGAATTCAAAGTCCTTTTCCTTGATTTGGGCACTGTCATAGAAGAAGATCAATCAAATAAATAAATAAAATAAATAAATAAATGGGGTGGCACAACAGAGCGAGGAGCCCCAGGGCCTAGCGCATTTTTCACAACCTTAATGGAGGTAATGGAGGGGACCTAAAATTTTCTGCCAGTTCCGAACGGCTAATCGAAAAAGCGCTTTAGCTTACTAACGAATGACTTTACCAATTCCTCGGAAAAGGCGATACCCGTTGAAATTTTATTTTTACCTCGGTTGGGATTCGAACCTCGAACTTTCGGGTTAACAGGCAGACATGGTAACCATCACGCCACGTGTACCATCAATCAGAAACTTTGAAATAGAAGCACACCTTTCACTGTAGAGATAAGGGCAGCGTTACTGGTCAAAAACTTGCTAAAACTAGCAAGTTTCAATTCAACAAATAACATTCTCAATTGTTAATCAATTCTACGTTGCAAAACATAAATTGATTAGTTTTTAAAGAACTATTGGCTCATGATTAGGAGTTTTAGGTCTTAGATTGTTTGATTGTCGGTAGATCAAAACACTCCCTATACAGACAAATGCAACGGCATCAGCATTTGATTGGCCTCAGAGACGGAAAGATCGAAAAACGCGAAGCTCGCGTAGTTCAGTGCTTTGGTTTGAAGCAAATATGACGGTTTGAGAGCTGTTAGCCCCTCAAATCCACTAAGGCCGTAAGAAAAAAGAAGAAAATTGTTTACATTGTCAGAAGTCTTTAAAAAAAAATTGGTACTGCAGCAAATCTGTGAACAATAGATGATCCATACTCCATTTAGGGTTGTTCAGTCTGGGTTGTCTTTTGTTCCCTTAGGATCACTTGCAATAGCCCAGACCAGTGGACTGGTTTGTTTTTGATTTACTGATTTGTTAGGCTTCTATTTCCTTCTTTGTGAAATGATTGTCGATCGTCGATTCATCCTGATGACTGTTTTATGTCTCGCGTCTAGTCACAAAAGCCATAAAAGTCTTGAACGTCTGTGAATATGTAAAACTGCGATATTGTAGTTCGATAAATTATAGATTTACGTTTTTATAGGGTAACAAGTTCTCAGTAAAACTTTTGAGGAATAAATTTAGAGATTTATTTTTGACTAGGAAAAAGAAAAATTCAATTCAATTCAATTCAATTTACATATTAACAATTCATATGTACAAATAAGACTTAGTCTTTATAGTACCTAACATTGGGTAGGAAATAACAATTTCACTTAGTTAACAAAACTACCTAGTTATAAAATATAATACATAATGGTTTTTTTTAGAATAGAATAAAATAGAATATAGAAAAGAATAGAATATAGAATAGAACATAGAATAGAAATATAGAATAAGAACAGTAAAAAGAGAACGAAAGCAAAAAGAGCCTGCGTTTAAAATTTCATGGATGCTGTGAGAAATGGAAAGCACGGGCATTTTCAGAATTTGAAGCATTTATTAATTTTTTAATATTCACTGGTAGAGAGTTCCATAGGTTAGTGGCGTGGACTAAGAAGAGCCGCAAAGAGTTCAAGTAGTAATATGTTGGTGGCAGTGCTGCCGTTTCTACTGTCATGACAGTAGACTACTGTTTTTTCACTCTAAAAAACTCCAATCTCCTGTCTCCTGTTACCAAGGCATTTTTTTCAAAATTCTACTGTTTTTCTGACTTTTCTAACTATTACATTGAGTAACTCAGTAGTCAAACATTTTATTACTCTTTACTAGTATTTATCATAAGTTCATAAGAATTTTTTTTATCCTCGTACCACAATATTCTTCATCAAGAAAAGATATAATAAAAGAACATACCTGTTGAAGTTCTACCTCGAGTTCTAATAATTTCATTTTGCCAGCTAATAATTTTATTTTGCCAGATAAATTAAATACTTCTGTTGGTATTTCAGATGCTGATAATTATAAAAACTTGTCTCAGATTTATTTAGAGGCCGAATGTGAGGAATTTTTAAGAAAATCAGTTTTTTTGATTGAAGATGTTGAAAATATTCGGGAAAATGCTTTAAATTTCTACATCAAAGGATGCAGTGAAATAAAAAAGCGTTTTCCAATAGATAGTTTACTTTTTCAACAATTTCAATTTGTAGATCCTTGTATAGCTCTTAATTTAAACAGAACACAAAACTTGAATTTTTTGCAAATACTTTGTAATCATTTTTCAAAATTGATAAATACAGTTGATCTTTTAAACGAGTGGCATAGTTTGCCTACGTACTTTAAAGAAGAAGAAAGACAAAAAGTAAAAGACGCAGATATTGAAGAATTTTGGAACATGATTGCAGGTATCAAAGATTACAACGATGAGCTAATTTTTAAAAATATCTTTAAATTGGCTGAGATTGTTTTAAGTTTGCCACACTCAAATGCAGAATGTGAGCGAATTTTCAGCATTGTTACCGATGCAAAAACAAAAAAACGAAACTGTTTAGGGAATAAGACTCTCAATGCTATAATTGCTGTCATAAGATCGCACTTAAAAGAAGATGATTTGAATTGTACGGCATTCCAAATTACGGAAACACATTTGAATTTAATGAAAAATCAATGGAAAGTATGTGATTATATTTTAAATAATAATTTCAACTAAAAGACTGACATATTGTCCTATTTTATTTCAGTTTTTAATTCTTTTTTGATTAGTAAGCCATACATTTAAAAATATGTAATTGTGAACATGAAATTTTTTTGTTTAGTTTTTGGATAATTTTATAAGTTTTTTATTTTGTTTGCTTTGAATAATAATTAAGTTTTGTTTTGAAAAAATAAATAAAAAATAAATAAATGAATTTCCAGTTTATTTTGGTGAGACCAAACAGAAACCTTAGAATTTTTTTCATTTTGTAAGGTTGATGTATCGAGTTTTCAACTCTCTGCATAGAATTCTTATACAATTTAGAAGAAACATTGCTAAATCTTGATTTGACTTAAGGTGATGCCAGCACGTTATTGATAAATACCGACGTAAGCGAGGTTCACTAACACATTCGAGTCCAGTTGGACGTTCTATTCGAAAAAAATTAAATCTCCTGTTTTTTCAACCCGTTGAACAGGAAATCTCCTGTTTTTGTCAATTCATCGAACGGCAGCACTGTGGTGGTACGGAAAGCATTTATGTTCTAGATGATTGAGCAAATCTATAAGTTTGTCAAACAAATAGAGAGGTGTTTTACTCTGCATAACTTTGTGTAGGAAAATTAAGCACCTAAGTATCAAGATAATTTTGAAGGGAGCATCCGAGGACAAGCTGATGATAATGTGATATGTGTTCGTACCTTCGAATACCATACACGTATCTAACCATGTCATTAAAAGCGACAAGAATTTTGTGTTGCGAATGGGAATCGGGTTTACAATACACAGTATGACCATAAGTAATTAAGGGCAGAAGTAATGTTTTTATTAGCCGTAGTTTAGTGTTTACTGGAGTTAATGCAGAAAATAGCGTTTAGCTTTAGTTGGCATGATTTACGGCAGAAAGCGATTTATTTATTTTGATACCAAGACTGGTTACAGTGTCCACAAAACTAAGCTGGGTTTCGAAGAGAAAAATTGGTGGCAAAGAAGAAGTATCAATATTCTTTTTGGAAATTGCTATGAGTTGAGACTTTGATGGATTAAGTGTGAAACCATTTTCAAGGGACTAACTGGAAATTGCAGTGAGATCCTCATTCAGTCTACACGCGAAATCTTCTTGCAAGCCAATTGGACGAGATATGTACAGCTGTACATCGTCTGCATAAAGATGTAGGAGCACATTCGAGCAGATACTAGGTAGATCATTGATATAAATGCCAAACAATATCGGTCCTAGAATAGATCCTTGAGGAACACCCATTTTCAAATTCAGAGACTCAGATTGCATCTGACCAATGTTGACTCTTTGGCTACGGTTGCAAAGATAACTCCTAAGAAGCTGCTCTGCTCTCTAGTGAAAGCCAAAGTACTATTTCAACTTTTTGCAAGGTGCATCATAGTTAACTCTGTCAAAAGCTTTCGAGAAGTCCAGTAAGCAGAGAATAATCACATTGTCTAGACTGGATCATATTGAACCTTAATATCGTCAAGGACCTTTATCATAGCAGTTTCACAGCTATGCTGTTCACGGAAACCAGTTTTCACTGAAGGCAGTAAATTAAACCTTTTAAGGTAACTAGAAATCTGTGACGCTTGAATTTTCTCGAAAACCTTTGACAAACACGGAAGAATACTAATGGGTCGAAAGTCTAAGCTAGAGCAAGTATTCGGTTTTTTAGCAACAGGTATGACAGGATTAGCTTTTTTCCAGCTCTCAGGAAGCGACGAAGAAGCGATACAAAAATTAACCAAGTGTGTCAGAGCATTGGTGGCAGAATCCTTTTTAAAAAATTAATTGGAATACCATCCTCTCCGCAAGCGTCAGATTTAATAGAACGAATGCTTTCGAGTATATCATATTCTGATACCACTTCAAACTCGAATATCGTTGAGGGCTCAAACAACATTTCGTTGGAGGGGACAAAGTTAAGCTCTTGGACATCACTCATAACAAAGGTGTTGTTAAGTTCATTGAAATCAAGGAAGTTGAGAAGAGTCTCCTTCTTACCGATTCCAATAGAGCGTAAAGTACTCCTCAGCTTACGAGAGGACTGGTTTGAATCCAATTTCGACATAAAATAGCATTTCTTAGCAATTTCTCGATAGAATTGTTCTGATTGGTAATGATAAAGTGAGGCGTATATCTCTTGTCTGCAGTGAATCAATTGGAGTTTCACTTCGCTTACTAGGAAAGCAAAAAATCTCTATTTCAAAATCAAGCTTTAAGTTTTTGATAGATCCTTGCATCTCGTCTAAAGTCTTCACTTCAGCATAAAATATAATTGCTCCAAACTTATGCAAAACAACAAATACAAATTGAACTAATAATTGATTTTCGAATTTCCAAAAGCATTCCATGGAAAATCTTATTGTAATATATGGTCACCATGACAATGATGAAAGACCTGCTATCGGCATGCAACTCAACCATATAAAACCCCATCTATAGCTCCTGGCTGCAAATTTATCAAGTTGCAAGCCTTAAGCCTCTTTAAACAAATGGCCATGTCCGAAGATGACCGCACTTAATTAAACTGAACGATATCCCGTCCTCCTCGAATCTATACACAATTGAAAAGTTTGCGTATCTCCTGTTTTCATAAATCAAATTTTATCTTATCTCTACGGATCGTCTTTTAAGTTTTGTTCTTTTGTTGAAAACTTTATTCATATCTTCAGCTTTATCTCTCATTTTCTCTCTTTCTCTCTTTAAGTTTGCTTATAAAATATTTTCAAAATAAAATGGTCAAAAGTAAATTTACACAATTTTAATGAAAATTGATACACGAACACGATGTTCTTCAGTGATTGTTATCCGAAGATGAAATGTACACAAAAACAGCACAAACTCATAGAAGAGATACAAACACCGAAAGATATTATCTTTCCAGCTATTGAAAGCCCAAAGGTTATTCAATTTCGAAATATCTCCTCATTTTATATCGCAGTGTCTCGTTCGTGTATAGTTCGGCCACTTGTGGTTTGGTAACATTCCATCTTGTATCATCATCATCATCGTCATCATCCAGAAGTATAGTGTGGTAGCATCAATCTGATGGATATCCATCCTTCTGTCTCCACTCACCCTCTTTTATAACCAGTCTATTGATTGTTATGCGAAATACTTCTCATTGGTTACAAACTTCTTGTTTTATTCCTTTTTTGACGAAGGATGATCGGAAACGAGTGGGGAGGGAGAGGTTGGGGTGATGCTTTGGGAGAGTAAGTATTTCGAACGATTGCTATAGATCGACTTGTAGTATGTTTATCTTAGTTTTTTAATTAACGAATTCCAATGTAACTTTGGATTCTAAGGGCTCTGGTTTTGGTCGGCTGCAGGGCAATTTTTTGGTTATAACCATCATCATCCCCGATACTGCCTGCACACTCACACACACACACCCACCAACCCCACCCACTCCTTTGATCTGGCCGAGCTTGACTAGATTCTCGTCAAATGTTTGTGTGCCTCTCACGCCTTTCAATCAAATTGAAGGGCTGACGGTACCATCAGGGAGTGTGAAAGAGAGATAGGAAGAGAGAGAGAGAGAGGATTGCTCGCAAAAAAATCCATTCAGGATGCGAATCCTTCCTGCTTCCTTCCTGACTCCAGGGTACTGTTCAAGTAAAAGGAACGTCGATTTCGGACAAATATTGACTTAAAAGGATGTGTATATTTTATAGGGAGAAACATGGAACAACCTTCAACCCTTTTTACCCATCACATCGTCAAGAGCTGTGTGATGTAAATGTGTGTGTTGACATTAGAAGAACACGTTTCTTTCTTTCTTCGGCTTCCTTCCTCGCAGTTTTTTGTTTTTATATTTTTTTTTTTTTTCATTTCTTCCTCTTGTATTATTATTCCTCGTACTTATGTTTATCCTTTTGGAATTACTGTGGCGCTAGCTAACTTCCTTCACCCAAGGGATTTTTGTGCTAGATACAAGTTCTTAATTAATTCGGAAATAAAAAGGGTGAAAATCCATGAAATTTTTGTTTCTTTTTTTTATTAGTACCCACACAAGGTTTGATGTATAAAGAGATTGATGCCATAAGTAGAGACCAGAGACTAGAGCTGGGAATCCCTTTTTTGGTATATTTCTGGCTAAATCCACAAGGAATATAATATATTGGCGTGTTACAAGGATGAAGGAAGTTGAATACACGTACAAACACTTTGCTGTTATCGGCTTTTTAATTACTTAATTCTCTCTCTTTGTGGCAACGCGACGAAACAATGCTGGTGAAGGAGTCAATTTTTTTTTTTTTTATTATTATTTTATTCTGTGTTGCTGTTCGTAAACGTTAATTAACCATATATATGTTGGAATAACATTCAATTGATTGAAGGAGGGAGATACCTTTGCGTGTAGGTCTACTTGTGTGATTCTAAATTGTTTGAAAGAGAGATGATGTGTGTTACTTGGTTGAGGGGTAGTTCTTTGTTTACTCTTCAGTAATTGGAATGTTGGCAATTAAGGGAGACGCCTTATGTATTCAAAGATAAAGAAATTGCTGTTCATTGAAGCCGCAGACAGAATGAGTTGACCGATGCGTCGCTGTGATATTTTATGGTTGTTGGATGTCGGTGTTGATCAGGACGATAATGCTATTGACCTCAACCGGCAAGCATTAATGTAATTAGAAACCTTAATTGGTGCACCGACACACCTGGTGGTGCTCTTCTAAGTTTGGATCAGGTTTTAACTGTGTGTAATTTGAATCCGCAGTTTCTTGTGCATCAACGAAACTTCTTCGATATACAACAGCTTTTGAAACAAATTCTTTTTTGCTGATTGCGATGCAAAAATTTTATGTCGATATACATAACAAGTGCACAGCTTTTGCATTGATTTATTTTCTGTAATCACTTGCTGGAATTGTTGTTGCTAAAGCAGCTCATCGAAAATAAACAACAAGTAATTAGAAGAGCTCGGTTGCAAGTGAAAGATTCTTTCAATATAGAAATAAGGAACTTGTCTAAGGTCATTTGCACAAAAGGTGTACCTATTGCCTGTCTGTTAAACGGAAGGTTCGCAGCTCGAGCCCCAATCCCAGCAGTGAACAAAAAATGTTTTTCCATGAGTGTCGCCTTTCGCGAGGAATTGAAAAGTCCTCCGATTGTGAACTCTTTGTCTGATAATTTATAGTTCCCTTTCATTCCCCTACAAAGCCAATGGTTGTGAGAAATGCGCTGGACCCCGGGGCTCCGCACTTTGTTGTGCCACCCAATTTATTTATTTATTTTATAATTATGTGTAGTATTTGTGTAGTTAGTCTTGTGGTGTATCAGCCAAATGGTCTTTTTTGCCCTATTGCCCTATTCCCTATTCAGTAGATTTATGTGCGTAATAGGTTTGATGTAAATGTAAATGTTATGTAAAATATCATCACCTTTGATCAATTTAAGTAGCCTCCTAAGATCAGCTGTACGCAATATTTCGAAAGCCTTCTTCATTTCAATCATCCCATTATTGTCGGTGGTGGATAAAAAAGTTTAAATCGTACTCCTCGTCTATCTATACAATCGTTCTGAACCGCATAAAGAGTGAGACCTTGAAGGTTAACTAATCCACTTCCTTGCTTTGGTATTCGCATACAAACTTCCAATCCACACAAATGTTCAAAAGCTACCTACAGGTTTCCAAAAAAAAGCTCAACTGTCTTACTATTGATGAAAAAGTGAACTACGTTGCTTTAACGATGGAATGGTATCAATGGTACCAATGGAACGGTTTCAATGGTTTATTTAGATCTAAACGTTAAGTTGTTAAGGCCAACTTCTTGCTGGAATAGAATCTTTTATGTGTTTGAATTTAAATGGTAAAAAGCCATTTAAATTTCTTTAAAAACAATAAAATCTTTGTAAACTCGAAGAATTACAAATTGAATATTTTCTTTTGGTTGTCTTGATAGTTGGCTGGTGGTTTCAAAACATTACGTTTTCCTTCCTCGACATTAAGGTAAGCAGAATGGTGTACTAGCTCGAAAATTTCTTAAGGTAAGATACCTATCCCGTTTTCTTAAGAAAATCGTTTACAATTTTTCAACTATTTTCTTTAAGGCTCGCTAGCTCTTTGTTCAGAAATGAACCCAGCTTTTCAAATTATCTTGTCAGGTTAGGTTAGGTTAGGTGGAAGTGGTTGTCAGCCAATGAGTAATGCCTACGTACATTGCCTGACACACTTAGGCACAGAGTACAGCAAGTTAATCACTTGCTGATCTCAGAAACCCGATGTAAGATTAACGAGTTGATCACCCATTTATCTTCCATTACGGGACTAGCCGGTTAATTACCCGCTAGTCGAACCACGCGGAACTTTTAATGTATTTCGAAAGACTCTATTAGGGTCTTTATAAGCTAAGTCGCTAGTATCATCGAAGAAGAACTCACCGAGATGAATTTTCCTCCTATGAAGTAGTGCAGGGCATGAGCAAAGAAGGTGTAGACCGGTTTCTTCCTCTTCTTCGTCCATGCAGCTTCTGCAGAAATCATTGGAAAACACACTAAGTCTTTTGGCGTGTCTTCCTATTAGAAAGTGTCCCGTAAGAACACCTATGGTATAGAATCTAAACACAGGCGGTTCAGGGCTAACTTCGAGCGTTTTGAGTCTACACACGGCCAAACTTTTTTGGTTGCAAGGCAGTTGTTACTCTCAGTCTATCTAGTGTTTGTTATCCTTGAAGTGTCTTATCTAAGTAGGAGTTTATGTGTAGCGATAGGTATACCTATGTTGTTCCATTCTTAGCGTAGGGAAGTGGTCGTGCCCTTTTTGGCTAGTTCGTCTGCCATACTGTTGCCTGGTATGTCCCTATGCCCCGGCGCCCATGAAAGGTGAATGTTGAACTGATTTCACATCTCCCTCAGAGACATTTTACAATTTTGGACCGTGATGGATTTTGTAGAGACAGAGGCATGATCTAGTTTCAAAAATAGCATATTGTCAGTGTTCGTTTAACGAGCGTAGACACAACACGTAAAATAAATAAAAACCTCTCTACTTCTCTATTAGTTCTGATTCCAAAATTGCTCTAGAATTATCTATTTCCACCTATTTGCATAATACTTTATTCTATTTGTTACATCTTTAGAAAAAAGAACTTTCTGCATTAATATTTTGGGTAGCTGAAGGTATTATTTACATACCACTTTCAAACTGGAAGGACGCTTTATCTTTTTCTAAATGGATCCATCAATCAATATGTAGATAACATTTTCTGTCATTATCGATTAATTTCGACAATTGAAATCACCATATGGGTTGATTGATTTAGAGAATTCGGAAACCTAGATTTTGGTTTCGTTTTTTTTTTTTTTTTGTAAACAAAGAAGTATCGCTACAATATCGTTCTCCTTTATTTGAAGGTCTCTAACTATATACATAAAATGCTATCAGATTAAGCCTGGTGGCTATGTTAAGCTATATAGCAATTTATTGGATTTGTGTCCGATACAGTGGAACACCATATCTCGTCACAGATTGCGATTGTTGTCTCCTAGCTTTTGCATTTAAAGTTGGTTGAAGTTCTGTTGTTCTTAACTGTGCTCAACGAGGCCATGGTCTCACCTTTCAACCTCTGCCGTGTGCTTTCGAAGAAACTTCAATTCGAAATATTTCTGTCTATTTTTCATTTTACAGCAGCCATTATCCTTAAAACCCTTTGTATTGTAGTAAAGATCATAACTTTTTTATATCATTATATCTTATTTTTATATATTTTTGGTCTTAGTTTCCCATTTCACAGTATTTCTTATCCACATTTTTTTTTAGTTCTTAGAACATTTATGTGGATGGAACCACATACCACTGCAAGCAATTCTAATTTTTCGGGTTCAAGAATAAATTTCGCCAAAAATTGCATTCCAAATCGAGCTTCAAAGTTCCATAAAAAAAATCAACTTTGTTGCAGTCATCTCGTGTCTTCTTTGAAAATTCTTAGAAAATAATTTACGAATCTTATTGGCAAAGGTCGTAAAACAAAACTTTATATCAAACAAAATTTTTATATCTTGCCCATAGGTGGATCAACTTTCTTGCATTCCTCTAAATGTAGCACAAACTTTCTATCATGACGAGCATAATCCCCAATAGTATATTTTCATGTGCATGTCCTTGAAGCATGCATCCGTCCACGTCCTTTACTATTCTCCTCCCAATGGGATGAGTATCATTCGACTTTCATTGACCATTTCGACTATGTACAGCACCATGATGTGAAAAACTTATGAAATCCTCAAATACATTTATACTCACATGTACAAAAATAATAATCTCTACTGTTAAAGTTTGTAGAACTCAAATGGAAAATCTTACAATTTAATAATCGTGACTAGGAAAGGAAGACTGCATACAGTCGAAGATGACGACAACAACGACAATATCTAATGATGATGCTTCTTTTCACATTGATGCAGTCAATGCGAACAAAAGTTTTTTTTTTGCCAGATTTTTATTGCCAGCGTTTCAAGTAACGAATATACAAGTTAACTTTGTTGTGTGCGCTGAAATGATGCGAAGAGTGATGCAATGATAATAAAAACGGAAACGAAGTGTTACTCGAAATCATGTTGCAAGCACGGAATATCCACACAGCAACCGTAGGGACCTTCTTCTATACATGCATAAAACACATGCAGTTTGAAGAAAAAGTCCTTAACATGATAAACAAAAACAAACAAATAAATGAGAGCTGGTGCAATGTATTCAATGTTCTATTAACAAAACTACTTTCAAGACACGCCACACCGGCTTACATAACTCCATACTCGCGTGTATATTTGTACGAGTAACAAATACATTTTTGAAGTCCTAATGGGCGATACATGTGCTGTGCAAGGTAATTGCTTTCCGTCTGCAGAACCAGATATACTTCGTTAAGTAAATGTAAATGTTTCGAGGATGATTTCGGGGTTCCTTCATTTTTATTCTCTTTTACAGTGTAACTTGTATCGAGATAATAGAATCGTAAAATTTTACCAGTGCATGAGCAAGGAAGTTATTTTCTTATTTTGTTTTTTCGTGGATGTGCAAAAACAATGTGTGGAACAAGAATTCTTCTGTACTTGATAATATGGGTGTAGAAGTAGTATTGGCAGGACTAAAAGTTAAACCCTCTCTGGAAGACAATTTCCCTTCATTTCAAGAAATCTTTGTTATAAGTGGTGATTGAAATATGCTCCCTTCCGTATATGTGCGACTACTTGAATTTCATACTATGCGCTTGGTTTCGTACAGTTTTCGTTCAATGTTGGAGGGATCTTTTCTTTAAAGAATCAAATTAGCCTACTTTTCTTTTGCATATTTTGGTTCAGCTTTAAAGTTTCTGGGTTTTAACTTAATATTCAAATTCGAAGAAAGCAACGACAACGTATCAAAGGGAACTCAGCAAAAGTGTTGTAGCTATTGGATAGGTACTATGTGAATAGTCTCTGTTCGGTGCGCCACAGTAACGGATCACTTGTAGGTAGGATCATGATGCTCGTGAAGTCGGAAAGAAAGAATAAGAATTTCTTATAATAGTCTTCCACTAGCGGTGTACGTAGCATAATGGTTTGCATGTCTGGGTGTTACGTGGGACATCGAGGTGCAAATCCAGAATCATCCAGTTGCTCTTCTGCTGTTATCACCTTTGACGAGGATTTGATAAGTCCTCCAAAAATAATCAAACAGTCATGAAAAACTCTTTCTTACTCATACATATAGAATCGGCGAAAATTGGTAGGCCCGTCCATGCCTCACAATGAATGGTTAAGAAAAATGCGAAATCTCTTTGGCCTTGAGTGTACTGAAAATCCAGTGATGTTTGCCAAGTTTTAAATTCATTTTTAACTTAAAGAAGAGTCAAAACACTCTTCTCATACCCACTGTCAATAGGTTTTCTTGCAACAGCAGTTTATTCTCTGTCTATTAGTGTCTGTTCACTTTTGGCGATGGCAGTTTACATTGCAATAATCATTGTTGGGTGCCCACTGTTATTTTTATGAGTGTTTCCTGAAGGAAGAATCTCTTTTATAACACAGTTTTACCCAAACTGGATGTCTTTGAAGACGACAAGAAAACTGTCTTGGAGACACACAGATTTTGCGTTTATTTTCCGGTCTCAGGCAATGAACATCTCGTTATAAAGGAAACAGAAGCGCACCAATAAATTTGTCTCGACTTTTTCCTCATTTTGTCGGTAGTTTTTTTCTTTTCAAGAAAAACAGACAACACGGAATACAGTTTCTTTCACATACTTTGAGGGTAGTCACTAGTCAGTCGTCAGAGAAAGGATGTTTCTAGCTGCAAAAAAAAAAACATGCACTGCTCTCTTTTTTATTCATTTTTTGTTTTTTTTTCGGCTAAGTTGGTCATTCTTAAATCCATTGTGTTCTTGTTTGGAGGAAATATCAACGTAATGTGACGATTTTATGCTTTAAAATATAAATAAGTGTGTGTGTGTGAGTGGGATTGTGTGGTGTGGGTGACAATGCAAGGATTCCGATAAAAAAGACGATGACGTTGTCTGGCAATATCAATAAAATTTTATTAAGAATCCCGGTTTCCTTTCAGTTTTTTTTTTTTTTATTATTATTTTTTATTCCTTTTCTCTTTGACTGAGTCAGTTGGTTGTCTGTTGATGCTTTTAAATGGTGACTCTTCAAACAAAAAATAAAAGACGCAAGGAAAATCAGCGAAAATACAAAAGAACATTTTTGGAACGAACGTTGGTTTTATTGTGTTTATCTGTTGAAATGAATCGATTGGTGAAAAGAAATGTCTCTCTTTTTCTACAGTGACATTTTTCGCTGACTGTTCAACAATTCAATGTTTCAAAGAAGAAAAAACAAGCTCTGGTGAAGAGAAAAGTATTTATGGACTTGGATGCTGAAAAGAAATATTTCAAAGTAATTTTCATAAATTCTAAGGATTAATGTCGTGGAGGTCAAGGCAGACAAAAGGAGATTCTCTTGGATGAAAAAACGGATTTGTTCGGCTCATGTGCTTTTTTTTTTTTTGTCTGGACTTGCGGTCAAGTGAGCTTTCATCACAAAATGGATGACAACAAATTTGATGGATGTATTGTGTGGGACAAGGTGCAGAACGAAAACAGGATGTTTGACTTGCATTGTGTTTCGCTTATCGGTTGGTAGAGAAGTGGTAGTCTATAGTATTTTCGTTGCTTTCAATTCCTCTGTGTTTTTCAGAGGATAAACCTCAAGTGAAAGTCCTGACAAAAAAACTTTGGTGCAACTCGTGTTTTATGTTTTGGGACCTGGCATAGATTATCTTACTTTAACCAAGGGATGAGAAAGTCTAGAAAATAAATTTTTTTTCAGTTTATTTCTCAAGTTTTCGAAATTTTACTTCGACTGACATGTATCACCTTGGCTCTATGAAGCACTCAAATTTGCAATAAAACAATTTCGAGTGGTCATTGATTGTTTGATTGTTATAGGCTCTTTTATAAAAAGAAAGAAAAAAACAAAGGCCTAAGTACCGTTCCTTGTGGTCCACCAACTCTTGTGACTTCTGATTGATATCAAAGACAATTGAAAGAGTCATATGTGCCAAAGTTAAGTTAAGTACCAATGTGCTAAATCATATCCAATAGCAGATGTTTCCTCTGCAGATCAAAAATACTACACAGGTCTATTTTCCAACTATCTTTTCGGTATAACCTACACGTATGGGTGACTTTTAGTCCTCAATTAACAAAACTTTGTAGCTGCTATGCTCCAGATTGTAGCTTACTGCATATCTATTTGCCTCTTTTAGTAGGATTAAACGTTACTCATCGCCTTTATTTAAAAGCGTCAGAAAAAAGGCCTTTCCCTAGTGCTGATCCCTGAGGTTCGCTAACACAATGGTTTCTTTATTCATAGAATACCAGGAACTAGTCCCTGCCTTGGATGCATTCCTCAAAGGTTTTATTTTGTTTTGATTGACTCAACTTATACCAAAACAGTTTCAATGTTACATTACATCCTTCGAATCGCATAAGAACCTGAAATGGTTTTTCAAAAAAATCCCTTAAACGAAAGCATAAGGCGGTGAGATTTGAATTAACTGCTTTTCTTTCAACTAATTTTTATACATTTTAAAGACACACAAGGGATAAATCTGTTCATCTCACCCCAACTCACATCACAGCTGCAGCATAACACTTATCATATTTTCTTTGTTCAGAGGTGTGTTATCTTGGTGCAATCATAACCACATCAACAATACTAATGTTTAACCACAAGTTTGCAGCAAAAAAAAAACTTAAAAAAATAAAAAAACAAGCAATCTTCTCCTAAATAAGACCCTTTCAACATAATCTTTTATAGATGATCCTTTACCCACAACAACAAACTCTCGCAGTCTTTTTCATTCCATTATCGCTGAACGCAAAGAGCAAACATTTTCTTCGCTTCGCTGAGTCTCTTCATCAAATTTAGCCACCATTTGCACAATTTTGCGGATTCTTCTCCATTCCATTCTGAATAAAGAATAAATCCTACTCACCGTTCTCAAATTCAGACTTCTAAGCAAACAAAAGTTTTATGCATGTATAGGCTTAAGCCACATATATCCTTTCACATCAAATACACCACCTCTAGCTCTACAAGCCCAGAAAAATAAGTAGAGAAGAAGAAGAACAACAACAACAACAAAAAAAAGACCATCTCAAAGTTTCAGAGCGGTGCATTTCAACAAACAACCATAAAACCCCATACCGCATCTACTACTGCTATGTGTCTTATGTATATGTACATATTTCATCGTCCTGAGTGAAAGGATAAAAATTGTTTTGTACGAGTGGCGTTTTTGTGTATTCGCCTCGCAAATATTTACACAAAGCGAAGCAACAGTTCGGAAACACAACCAAACCAAGCATTTTTGTTGGAAGAGTAATGAGCACGCACACACGACCGCCCACCATCAACGACTGCTGCCCCCAACTCTCAACTAGAATGTGTCATGCAACAAGCATCGTTTGCATTAAGAGTAAAATAAAAAAAAAAAAAAAAGCTAAAAGAACCTTCTTATAATAACAAAAGCGTGAATCTATGTTAGAGACACTCTGTCAATGCGATGTCCTTTTTTTCTGTTTGCCAACAAAACTAAGCCACCCTTGGAACTTGGCAGCAAAAGAAGAGATTCAGTCGTCTCTGAATACTTTCATTTCGTTGTGCAAACAATATCCAGATCTTTGCTTTGCAACTTAAACTCCAACCAAATAGAACCGTTATCCCTGGGACGTGCCTCAACATATTACACTTAATCATTTTTAATTGATACATTAAACTAAGTAAACAAGAAAATTTTCTGTGTGTTTGGTAGATCCCTGGCACACAGACAGACAGTCAGAGCCTATCATGTCCTTCTCAAAATCATCTAATCCTCAACGATAGACAAAGCCAACGGTAAGCACTAAGCAAAAGCACCAGAAACACAAGCAGCAACAATATCCTTGTCTCGATTATTATCATGAAATTATGATTACACAAAGGACGAACCGAACATAGATATAAGGAGATACATAGATAGAGAGAGAGAGAAAGACCTTGTGAATATAGAGAACGCATTAAATAATATTAATAATTGTACAAATATTTGTAATTACTTAATAGTAATCTTTTACATGTCCTTAGGGTGTCCTCTGTATTACATTTGACCGACCTATGTGCATTCTGTGATGTTGTTTCTCTGGAATAATTATACTTTGAATCATCCAATATCCTCATGCCAGAGGCTAAGCAAAATAATTGTATGACTGTGTGATTGTGTGCCGATACTAATTGACATGTGACTTCCTAGCATCGGATATCCTTGACATATGTCATGAATATGTAGCGGGGCAACCTTATGTGGGTGATGGTTTCTTGTGTTGTATAACAATGCGACGATCTTAGATCCTTTGTTCTATTTTGCCAGGATTTTCGTTGCGCTTCCTTTTCTTTCGAGGTGGAATTTAGTTCTCCCTACTCCGCCGAGCCCCAACTTCTCATTCCATTGTGAAACTTCTTGTTCCCGGTTACATTATTGGATTTAAATTGAATTGAAATCCCCTTAAGCTGACGAGGGATTTGACACTTTAAACAAAAATCTTTTGGATTTATATCTTTTGTATTCTCGCATATAGTTACTATGAGGATGGTGGTTATGTTTGAATAGTTCCTTTAGTTCCGTTTTATCTAAGATATATTTTACACACATATTGCTGGAGGATTTCCGTTTAAGTTGTGCATACGCAATACACATTCCTACCTATTCTGTGATCGAAAGTAAGGAGTAGGTGATTAATGATTATCACATTTCATCTGGAAAATAGTGAAAATGTACGTTCAATCAGATATGTCGGCGATGTGTCACAAGAGACTATATTTTTAGTATACGAACTCTTATACGAGTAGGTATATGTGGGCTTTAGCAGGATTTTGTAATTTAATTATAACAAGCCGGAGGTAATTAAGTTTCAATGCATACAATGGGTTTTTTGTTGTATCATCATCAGCAAGAGGGGCTTAAGTTAAATCTTTATGCCTGGTTATTAGCATAATTTATATCTAGATTTGTGTTTGTTGATGAATCGTTCGAACCAAATTGCTACCATCTGTAAGTAAGCATTAGTAAAGTGATTCGTACAAAGGTACACATGTAGACATGTAGAAATGTCAGAAACATCAGAAACATTTAGTTTCACGGTAGAAGAAGTTGGCTTTTAAAAGCTAAACATTAAAAGGCGATACAAGTAAGCAATTCATAGAGCTCATTTATTTCTAGAGACTAGAAGCTCTACTACATTAGTGGAATTGGTAATTTCGGGTACAAAAAAACTCAATTCCGTTCGGTTTTCTCGATTGCGTTCACTTTTGGTACTAAGGGCTAGGGTCCAATTCTAGAGGACTACGTCATATGTACGTTGACTGAAAAGGTGTTAAAATGAACTTCGTATCAATAAAATTCGTCTACTCTGTTTCATTTAGTTTTCATTTTTGGGTATGTGTGACCAAAACGAATATAGATTGTTTGGTATATTATTGGCTTGATTGCATTGGTAGTTTTACTATTTTACTTTCTAAAAGAAAATTCGTTGTTAAATAACGACGCTCTACTTCGTTTGTTTTCCTTACCTGAATAATAATTTTAAAAACTTGACATTGGACCGAACGGCTATTAGTTGGGAGAGTGTTGTTCAAAACTTAATAGCATCGGCAGTGCTTCATAGTGTATATAACGCTCTCGACGAATTGACAATAACATGAAGCGTACGGGTCGTATTACGTCGTTGGGAAATCACAGCAAGTTAAAGATTACATCATTCCTCAGACTTAATAATGAGCTATTACGTAAGGTACGACATGTGCTGGGCCCTGAAAGAAAGTCTTAAAATTTTTGCCGATTATCAATGATGTGTTTACATCTCTATTCAGCAAGGTTAAAACCAAATGTTGGAGACTTACTTTGAAAAAGTTAAATCTGTTTGCGAAATTCCGAGCAATTAATTTATGCAGTTGAGGATCGTTTTATGCCAAAAACTATAATCAGCTAATCATTGACTTCATTTGATTTTAACAGAATTGTGCACCATATACTGTGTTCAACCATCAATCCAATGATGTATGTCAACTTCATCAATAAAGCCAATTTGCTGATAGCTCAATTAGCTACTAACAAGAAACTTCCCGATATGGCCTCCACCTGAGCTGGAGTCTGTAAATTCTGTGATGAAGCAAATATTTTTTCGAACTCGTTTGGTTGCGAGAGTCCTCAGTATACCTACATAAATCCGCTGTTCCAGATGGTATCCTCGCCATTATTCTGAAGAGGTATTCTTCTACGCTGGTTAAACCACTTTTCTATCTTTCCTATTCTTCTGGGCTCTTTCCGAGTAGATGGTAAACTGTATTTGTAAAGCTCGTCCTTAAAAAAAGACGAATGTTCCTCCCCTAAATAAACATTAGTGCAATTAACTAACGTCCTTTCTTACCATGGGCATGATAATGTTATGTCATATCTCGAAAAAGGAATAAAGTTACACGCTTTTTTTGTGGACTTTAAAGCTGCGTTCGACTCGATTGACCGAAAAGCTCTTTTCTATAAACTGAGTTGTCTTGGAATGTCGACAAAAATGCTTAATATAGTAAAGTGTCTATACGAAAACAATATGACCGCAGTATGGGACGGAAATGAAGCTTCTTCCTGGTTTCAATCAACGTCTGGCGTCAAACAAGGTTGTTTATTAAGCCCTCTTCTGTTTTAACTTTTTCTGAAGGACATTGCATCGGTTCTTCCCGGAGGTATTCGTTTCGCTAGTGTAAGTATTAAAACACTGATGTATGCGGACGATATCGTCATTCTTGCGGAAACTCCACATATGATGCAGATGATGATCAATAGACTCCAGGATTACTACTACTAAGCTTTCGAGAATTGCTGACAAAGATTGAACAGACAAGTTTCTCAAATTTTATGGAGCGGGCCCAACAAAGTGAAACTCGAAACACCTACAAGCGTCTCCAACACAATCTTGGCGTTAACAACTACTTTGACGATCGGTACAGTACAGATACAATCTCTACTATTCTCAAAACGAGAGGAGAGCTACTTCACTTAAACCACCGACCCTATGGTGCAGAAGAAAATCCGGAGTGCTCCCTTTGTAACCTCAGAGAGACGGAAAATGTAATTCATTTCTTAGGAACGTGCCCTATCCTTGCGTCAATTCGGCGAGCACATTGGGGAAGAAGCGTACTTGCTCTTAACGAAGTTATTGAAGTGAAGTTGAAACGGGGAGAATTGGAACGTGTTGTATAGCTTCGCAAGAACTGCAATAAGATATCGAAACCAAATAATAAACGAAGCGTTTTAAACTTCATAATGCATTACCAAATTCATCAAAAATTAATTAGATCACGAATTTTAAATGATCCTTTACTTAAAATGTTAAATGATTAATAATAATTATAATTTTGTTTTGTTTAGAATATATTCTTTTTTCTGGGCTGTCGGCATAAGCCAATGCTTTCTATTGTGAATTATTGTAAAACAAATCGAAATTCAAGTTAAATAAAAAACACATTATAAATAAATTAATAAATGATAATGTTGGTAAGCCGTCAACTCATGAAATATCTTGAAGAACAAAAGCTTCTTAAAGCCCACCAGTACGGCTTTCCTAGCAAATGGTTCTGGTCATTTGATGGCATATCTCACCGAAAAGTAGAACCAATTATTACACAGTTTTAGAGAGTGAGGTAATAAGCCTTTTGGCATCAAGCCTATAATTGCGTGCTTTGAGTATCGATAAGATTCCTCTTCGTTGGATTGGAAACTAACTTTCCGACGATTCAATACAAGTTTCACTGGATGGTTTTAAGTTTGAAACAAACTTTTTAAATTCTGGTGTGCCCCAGAGCTCTGTTTTGTCTCCGACTCTCTTCCTTATTCTCATAAACGATCTCTTGCTTGAAACTTCTAATACTCCAAACTGTTTTGCTGGCGAGTCAGCTTCTCTTATTCGTTTAAATTCGGATAATGAAACTTGGATTAGCAGCGTACGTTGTCTTTAATTAATTGTTTGTGATTTCGACATTTTCTGCATCTTCTCTCTTCTTAAATATCAAAATAAAAAATAAATAGGGTGGCGCAACAGAGCGAGGAGCCCTTGGGCCTAGCGCATTTCTTCTCACAACCTTCCCTTGTAAGGGAATGGAGGCGACATACAATTTTCTGCCGGTTCCGAACGGCAAATTGAGAAAGCGCTTTTCATGGCAATGAATACTAACGGAGGACTCGCCAATTCCTCGCGAAAGGCGATACCCGTGGAAAAAACATTTTTGCCTCTGTTGGGATTCGAACTCGAATCTCTGGATTAACAGGCGGACATGCTATCCATCACACCACGGGTACCACGTACTCAAATATCATAACCTTCTAATTGTAAATGTGTCTCCTACAAATATGCCGTGTAATTTCCAGCCTTTTTCGCTGTCACAAATCAGACCATTAACTTTGAGTTAAACGCAATTATTGGTTCAAAGAGACATAAACATTAAAATGTAACTCGCTAGAATTCAATGAGATTTCATCAGATAGAAAATAAGTTGAGGAAGCCGAGCTGGCAATGAATTTAATTTTCGATCACCGGAAAAGCTAGAAGCTATCATAAAATACATATTAGTTTTTGAGTTTCTTACCCCCACTAAGCTCAATTTTCTGCTGATGTATTTCTTCTCTTGCTCTCAAAAGTCCACCTTCATTTACATGAGTTTTCTTATTAAAAATTACTATTTGGCTCAATATTTTTGCATACCCTCTTTTCACAGATTTTCTCTTCGGCTCTCTTCCACAATTTGTTGATGAAAAATTGCACTTTGTCTAAGCTATAAACTTTCGTAGTCGTAGTCTCTCTAGTTAAATTAGTGTTGCTTAGTCAGACTTTATTTTCCCTAGAACGCAACTACTTCCAGATGCCTTAATAAAAAATGATTTCGGAACTCATATACCGTGTGTACTTTTTTCAATCTTTTTGGTTTTGTTTTAATCACACCATTGTTTTGCCATTTAACGAATGCCTTACCACTGTGTGTTTCTTACCACCATGCACGCAAACATAATATATATCCTAGACTAGATAAAAGCAACTTTAATCCTTTTTTATCCACCCACAACACAATGCTGACTAACTCGCTTGTCTTTCAATTACAAGCAACAGCGATTCGGATACTATATGCTACCCTCTATGGTAAGCAACTGCACTACACGAAGGTTGAAAGGATAAAAATGATGTGCTCTTTGTATCCTATAAACCTTGCCAAAGGATTTTGCTTTCTTAAACAGCCATTTTTTTCCTCAACCGTGGGGTTTTTAATTTTAATTCTTTTTTTTTTTTTTGCTTTGGTGTAGTGCATGTTCACTGTTCAGTTCATTCTGTTTTCATTTTCATTGCACATTCTAGACAACACTTTGTTGCTTTGCGTCTGAATTTTTAATTAACACTTTGAGTTTGCGTTATTAAATTAAACAAAAAAAAGGAAGAAAAATCAAGCGAAATCGTGCAGGATAGGAAAGTGTAAAGAACCTCAACACCTCTTTTGGCCAAAATGAAGAAAAATTATAATAATTAAAACAAAAAGATATAAATACATTGACCTCTTCTCCTTTTGCTTGCACATAATAATGCTGATGCCTTCAGAACTCACACTCAAGCGCAGTTAGCTGCAGGATGAAGAATAAATAATTGCTGACCATTGAAACTCGTTGTACAATTATCAAGAGAAAAGAGTGCAAACAAATAATAAAACACAGAAAAAAGACAGACTCACCCGCCATCGTATCCTTTGAAAGAGGATCGATAAAGCACTCCGTCCGCCCTAGCAATTCAACCTGCGACGAAAGGATGTATAATTGTTGGAGTTTTTTTTTTTCATATTATTTTTTCTTGCAAAACAGTAATAAACAAACAAACAGAAAGGATAACCGACGAAGTGTGTATTAATAGTTATTTCTGTCGAATACAAGAGCGGCATATAGTTCAGTGTAGGGTTAGCACTTTGGAGGTGGCTTTTGTGGTATATAGCCTTCGAAGCAAGAAGCGAACTAGTGGTTTTTGTTTTAGTTTTCAAGTGGTCGCTTGTGCACTTGAAGGCAGCTAGACAAATTGATGGCGTTTTTATCTGATGTCTGCAATTAATTATTGAGACATTTTTTCTCCTCTCACTCGCTGAGTTAAGAATGTGTTGATTTTAGTTCTTCTTTTTTATTCACAGACTCATTAAAGTTACAAAAATAAAACCAAATGTCCTGTTGTCGTCAAAGACTGTATTCAGTTCAGAGTAAACATTTGTGTGCTAACTACACTACAATAACATACACATAACACTTATCAAGAGAAGAAACGTAAGCAATTAATTCCTGGCAACAGCTGTTGAGTAGTTTGGTTAGTTCAGTTGGTCACTTGCATTAAGGATATGCATGCAGGATAATTAGATTTGTAATTGGAATACAAGGGCATTAGAAATATTGCCATTGGCAATTAAGGATGGGGATTAATGTGACAAGCTGGTAGCTCTTAATTGTTTTGAACTAATTTTGTTGTGGCCTAGTTTTGTGAAGCAAATGCAATTGCTTTCAATCAACAAATGCTTTAAGTACATAAAGTTTTCTTACTTGACTGGTTCACATAAAAACATTAAAAAAGAATGCGTATACGCCAGAGTCAGAGGAACTTTGGATGGAATTCATAGATTCTTCTTTCTTAGGGACGATGTTGGTCTTTAGTTTTAATAATTATAGCTCGAGGTCTTCTGGTGCCCGAAGCAACCAATTGTTCTTCATAGGATACTGTCTTTGACGTGGAATTTTAAGGTATTCTTAGAGTTGCTTAAACAACTTTGAATAGAGCAATTAATTGAAAACCTTTTGTTCATCTCCAGTTCTCTCAAGGTGTGGTTAGGAGAAATTGTTTAGGCTTCGGGCTACCCTGAGCTCTCTTCTGCCACTTATTTACTCGTTTTTTCCGGGTCCTTAACACCCGATTGAAGCCTGACTGATTGATTAGAGATCTCCACTTTCAGAATGCAACAGAAAACAATGAAGGATAAAAGTGTTATAATTTTGGGCGCCAAAGTTTCCTGAATTTTGCTATGTTCAACTGCCTTAGATGTGAAAAATGTACATATTTAAAGAAATCGTCCTAAATCAATCATATTATTCAATAATATTATTTGTACGTTGGTCGCAATTTCACAAGTCGGTTAGCTGATTTCCCCCACCTGCGGTAAGGCGTCATTTGATTCAAAACAAACAATTTGTCGATTTCATTTAATCAGCGATAAAGCGATTCGAACACATTTAAACAATCTGATAGATTTGTTCGCTGAACTTCAGTCCTTGTATTAACACTTTTCTGAGTCGGATCTATATTAAAGCTGCTCTAAAGATTTGCTGTAGTTTTTTAAATAAACTATAAAATTTTTAGTATGAACTCGTATCAAACGTTCACATTGTTTCAAAGACAAAAACAAAACAAGATCAACTGCTGTATCACAACAAAAAAATTTAAATTATCAAAACATATCCCTTCCTGTAACTATACTTAGGTTTTTATCATAAATCATTTTAAAGTCTGGGCTCCTAAAGTGGGATTTTTGAAACCAAATTAGTATCTTTCCATTAGCAACTTATTAAAGTCGTATTTCCTGTTGACACACCATTTTTATTTAAGTCGTCTAATTTGACACTTTAATTTCCTTATTATCTTTACAGGGCTTTTAATGCCAGCGAGCAACACCTTTTAACTAAACGATTCAAAAAACATGCTTTGGCTAAGTCATTATTCACTTTAACAACCTATTTTTCTTAATTTAAAGTCCAAAATACTTTACCTCTCTTGCCAGACAGCCATTAAAATTCATACCAATGAGTTCTCTAAGTGACTCAGAGATAGAAATCTGATACCTGATCCTATGTCTGAGCACGATTGCATTCTCTTTCCTCGCTTTAGGCAGAATAGCTCACATAGAACAAAAAAAAAAAAAAAAAATACCCTCTCAGCCATTACAAAACAATAAAAACACAACAATTACGCACGCAATACTTCAACGCTTGTTGGAAGTTACAATTCACTTTTATTGCTTTGAGTACATTTACACGCAACGCGAAAGACGGTTAAACTTTCATCCACCCATTCCATTTGTAAGATAGCAACTTGATGATAGGTGGAGCCACTGTACATCTATATAAAATCCCATTCCCAGCCATTTCAATTCCAATCGCTTGGCAATAATTTCCAAATCGCAAAAATACACTTAAGTGCCGGTGTGCGTGTGAGTTTGGTTGTATGTTTGTGTTGATATTCTGTGTGATAAAGTGTTACAAGTGGCTAAAACTTGAAGTGATGGTTAATGGTGAATATAGCTGGAACAGTTAAGTCCTTGACGCTATTAAACTTTCAAAAAGTTGTCTCTCTATTCGATTTTACCGCACTATGCACCAGCAACAGAAGTAGCAGCAGACATCAACACACGCCTGAACGCAGTTGGTGAAAAGTTTAATTGACTTGAAATGTTTTCAACTCCTTGCCAGATCCTTTTAGAGTAAGATACGTGAATATATGTATTTCTATATCCTACCAGACAGCCGCTTAGCTGTGAGATATGCTATTGGCACATGCACAGGTAATGCAGGTTATACCATCTTATATATAGCAACGTAACGTAACCATGCTCTTTACTCCAAAAGTCGATATGTTAGCAACATAGCGAGAATTATTAATGCGTTAGCTCATGGGAGCGAGATGGGAATTTATAGTATTGGTGCCACAGGAGCAATTTAGCAAATTTTATTCTTGGTAATTAGTTTAAGCAGGATATGCGTGTGGATAAATTGAAATGTAGATTTGAAGAGGTAGTAAGGAGGAACTCTTTTGCAGTATGATGATTTTATAAGAGCTTTTGGGTTGTATAATTTTTCAATGCATACTGATTGTCTGCATAAACGAGTGAGTGGGCTTAATTAGGATTTGATTTGGAATTATTGTGGAATTTGTTTAGACACTTGTATGGTTTTAGCTTTGAATTTTTAGCTTTAGCTTGAGGATGATTTAAGACCATGTTTTCTGTGTGGTGGAATATCAAAGTTTTTAGTTAGCAAAAAACACGTTGTGTATTTTATTTTTAGCAGAAAAAAGTTATTTAAATTTTGGATAAGTTTAAAGAAAAAGAGAGTAGGAGAAGGGATACAAGGAGAATGATAAGACAGATGTAATAACAATGGAAAATGGATGGAGAGAAAGAGGACTTTAGTGTGGGAGAAAAGGGAAAATTAAAGCGACACAGATAGAAAAAAGAGAGAGAGAGAAAGAACAAAACCAAGAAAACGATTAGAAGAAAAGAGCAAAAGCGATAGACTGCTAAAGCGAAATACAAAAAAGATAAAAGCCAAGCAGTAAGGTGCTTCATAGTTAGAATTAGAATTATTGAACTTGAGCTCAACTTTGCAAAACAAAAGGGTCTAGCACTTTTAATGAAAGATGCATGAAATGTAGGGGGAGATGAAAATAGGACAAAGGAACGGAAGGCAGAAGATAGACAGAGTGATAGATAGGGACAACAGTAGCGAGATGTTGAGGTGGTGAAAAAAGGAAGTGCAAGTTTTCAGAGCGCTGATGTTCTAAGAATTAAGTTCAAGTTCAATAGAAAATTTTTTATAATTTTATGTCTTTATAGACTGCATATGTTTACTGTTAGTGCTTTTATGGAAGAGTTTTCATCATTCCTGGAAAATGAAAGATCGGATAATCTTATCGTTGTAGGGGATTTTAATCTAGATTTACTAGAAAATAGTGATCAAGTTGGAACTCACTGCGATCTTTTAGCTTCACATGGACTAGTTTCTTTTATTAATGAGTGTACCAGACCAAGATCCGAAAAATGTTTAGATCATATATACGGCCGTTTTGCACCTCTTTCTGTGAATTCTTGTGAAAAATTTGTTTTTGACTTTAAAATCACTGATCATTCAATGACTGGTATTCTAGTTGATATAGGCCTATACAATAAGCAATAATTCTGCTGTTCCGAACATAGCAACAAAAATTGATTTCGGTAGGCTTAAAACTTGTTTGTCATTTGAGTTTTGGGGAGAAGTTTTTGCTGAAAATGATCCGTCTCTCTAAATCATACGGCATTTTTTCTGAAATCTTAACCAGATATATATCTGAATGTTCTTTTACCTCCATCCCAAAAAAATCTGATAGACGTCTAAAGCCGTGGATCTCGTTTAGTCTTCTTAAAAAAGTAAAATATAAAAACAAACTTCGAGTAAAATGTTCAAAAAACAATAGCAACGTAAACTTAAAAAGGAAATATAAAAAAGTATGTGTTGAGTTAAAGAAAGAAATCCCAATTTGTCGTGACAATTTTTATAGGAATAAATTCAACCAAGCAAATGGTAACGTCAGAAATGAGTGGGTAATTGTCAATAGCATCCTTAATAAATCGTCTGTTCAAAAATTACCATCGGCAATCAATATCCATAACAGCTCTGTTAATGATAAAGTTGGAATTGCTAATGCATTCAATGAATATTTCTCGACAGTGTCGCACAACCTAATAGTTTCTTCGGGCACAAATGCGGCCTCTCCTTGCATTTCTGAATGCATCCGAAGTGAACCTTCTCAAAGACAAAGCTTTGTGTTTGAACCAATAACTGGTTTTGAGATCCTCAAAATAATTGGAACATTAAAAAAATCAAATTCTTCGGGCAATGATGGTATTTATAATCTGTGCTTAAAAAATGTATCTTGCTTTTTAACTGATGTTCTAGCACACATTTTCAATAAAAGTATTTTTTGTGGTAGATTTCCTGAGGCTCTCAAATGCGCTAATAGCTTACCCCTTTTCAAAAAAGGAGCGATAAACGAACTATCGAATTATAGGCCAATCTCGCTATTATCATCGATAAGTAAGGTATTCGAAAAGGCTATAAAAAATAGAATGGTCAGCTTTTTAGATAAAACAAAGTTTTTCAGCGACGTTCAGTTTGGCTTCCAAAGTCACAAATCTACCGAAGATGCCTTGCTACGCTTTTGCTCTCAAATTTATGCTAACCTTGAATTGAAAAAGAGTACAGCTGCTTTATTCGTGGATATTTCAAAGGCACACGGTAGATCACAATATACTGCTGAATAGAATTGAAAATGCAGGGTTCAGAGGCTTTATTTTTCAATGGTTCAGATCATATTTGGAAAACAGAAAGCAAAGAGTAAAATTAGGAGGCATTGAGAGTGATGTCAAGTCAATTAATTTAGGAGTCCCACAGGGATCTGTTTTAGGACCAGTGCTGTTTCTAATATACATAAACTCGTTATTTCGATTGCCTTTTCAATGCACTTTGACGGCTTTTGCAGACGATGTGGGTTTTAGTTATGGTGCAAACAGTTCACTCAATCTCACAGCTGATTTGAATTGGGATCTCAACTTACTAAGGATTTGGTTTGCTGTGCATAGATTAAATCAGTTCAAAAACTAAGGTTATGTTTTTTAATCTATCAGGGAGTCAGAAAAATGATACTGATATCTATTTTCATGCTATAGATTGCCAAAAGTTCAAGCTTTAGTATTGTTGTTGTGGCTTAAATTTCACTCCTAGCACTTTCTTTAGTCATGGTGGATGCACCGATGGGTGTTTCCGGATTGAGAATGTCAGTGAATTTAAATACTTAGATTTGATAATTGATTCGAATATGACCTTTTATAACCACAGTGAAAGTCTGAGAAATAATTTTCGTGGAACTTTAAGATATTTTTATTATCTTAGAAACGTTTGTTCGTTCCTGCTCCTTTTGAAAATTTATCACGGCATCTTTCACTCGAAACTACAATATAGAATTTCATGTTGGGGAGGAATTTATTTTAACAAAATTAAACCCCTGTTGGTACTGCAAAAGTCTGCTCTGAAAACAATTTGCCGTATGGCGCGTTTGTATCCAAGTTTTCATCTTTTTAAAGATTTGAAAATTCTTCCAGTTCACCATTTGTTCTGTTTTAAGGTTCTAAATGAATTTTTTAAAAGATCAGGTAACCGTAATGTAAGAATCATCTCGAATTATAATATTCGAGGGAACTTGTTAAACCAAGTTTCCATACCAGCTTCTCGTACAACTGCATTTCGTAGATCTTTCAATGTCGTGTCTTTTCGCCTGTTCAACAAGCTTCCACATCCTACCAGAGTGCTAACTTCACATTTGTGGTTTTTGAAACATGTAAAACAATGGCTTATTTCCCTTGATGTGCAGAGTATCGAATATTTGCTGAATAATTAGTTTAGTAACCTCTGATGTTCTGATTAAATAGTAGGTTTTAATTCAATTTTTCTCTTTAAATCTTACTCTTTATGAAATTATGTATATTTTTGAGTACAATCATCTTAGTTTTTTCTTGGGTCACCCCACCCATTTTTAATTATGTGTTAAACTTTTTTGCCTAGTAATGACAATAACTCTATTTTTATTATATAAAAATAATTTTGTTACTTAAATATTTCTTTTTCATATAATTTTCATGGACAAAAATTTTTTTTGTGCAGCTTGGCTGTCTGAAAAAATGAATATTGTTTTGTTTTTCGTGTTCGATGAACTTGAACATATTATTCTCGAACATTCGTTAATGGCAAAGACTTCAGCTTGGAAAATGGACGAGTGACTGCCCATACTTACTGAGAAGTTCGTTCTGGGACAGTTGCTGAAAATGCCGGAACCTGTACCAGTTTCCATTTTTGAGACGTCCGTATATCAAACCATATCTTGCCTTGAAGGATGAGGTTTTGTGTTCTCCCAGAACTGATGTTGCAAAAGACTGCTTCATCAATATTTTCAGAATAAATGCTGAAAGAGTGTATTACTTAGCAACCAACTGAACCGAAAGTTGAAGGAGTGATCAAATATGACCAGAAACTTCTTAAGAAAGCGGACATTGATAACGATGATTACTGCCCAGGAGGTCAGAGCATTTGATTTCTGCCTACAGGAATAGACAATGCGAAGAAGGCACCCTTAAGTTTTTTTTACTTATTCACCTTCTGTAGGTGCATTTGGAAAGGAATTTAAAAAAAAAAGTAATTGTATTTGGAAAGGAATTTGTAAGTTCTCAACTTACAGGAACAGAGAATTTTCTTGCCTTAAACCGAAGTTCAAATACAAATGCTCCATTGTAAAAACTCCATCTCTCTCAACACTGAATGAACAGAATGCTTCCAATCCCAGCTGCATAGCTTAACCTCTTTACAAGTTCTTCTTCCCCAGCAAACATGCCCATCTATCCACTTCCACCTTTGAAATTGAAATAGACCGAACTAAAGATTTTTCCCATTACAAAATGCAAATATTTGAACAAGAACATCGCTACCATTACATATAACTTCAAATACAAATATCTTTTCTCTTTGCGTTTACAATTTAAGTCTTTCTCCGCCCACGCTGGTACATCGTAAATGTTTTGAAAAGAAAACGATATTTTAATATCCTTTGCGTATATGTATTTTTGTGTTAAGTCCTGAGTCTTAAAACAACACCAAACGAAATAGGAAACAAATAATTCACAAAATTTCTGACACCCAAAAACAATTTTACTAAAACAAACAAAAATAACCAGACTCATGGCAAGGACTAGCAGTAGGTACAAGGTACACACATACGCTTCTTCGACTTAAACAAGAAATAACTAAAGGTGTGAAGGCATTTTTGCTATTCATTTTTAGAGGAATATTTTTTGTTTTTGCTTTAGAGTGCAAACTTGTGTCTTTACTTTTTGGTCGATGATGATGCATCTGCTAGTGTGCAGACGTGTGACTATACTTTGGATTCTTATCCCAGTAGGGCTCAGGATGTTTGTTTGCGTTTTGGTATGCATTCATAGCGTCTTTCTTTTTTTTCTAGATAATTTATTGCTTGAATTCCAAAACTGTATTTTGATACTCTCACGTATCTAAAGTTGCTGTAAGGACTTCCTCGAGAATTCCTATCATGCATATTCCCTGAGTGAGTTGGCCTCTTTTGTTTGTTGCATGTCAGCAATGTGTCTGCAGCTACATACCCAGCTAGACAAATGTATTATTTTGGGGTCTTCCTCTTCAAAGTGATGATGGTATGAGGGAGAGGCTTTAGAGGAAGGAAGAAGCAGAAGTCTGCAATTTTTGGATTGAGTGTGACAAATAAATAAATTTGCCAAAAGTGTCGCCTTTCAGATGCACACAAAGTGGGAAAATTTCTCACACAAACGGTAATAAATCATTGAATCCAGAAAAGCCCCACCAAGTAACAAATCTACTCACACACACCACACCTACTCGTACCATTCTGGAAGTTTTTTTTTAACAACAACCCATTGAACGAAGCGAAAAATTGCTGGTCCTTGAAAAAATGGTGGCAAGCATCTACCTATGTGGGTTTTTGTTTCATTTTCTTCTTTCTTTTTTTTAAGGTTGGGCTAAGTTACTGTGGTTGAGTGATTTCTTTTTCCAGAATTTTCCTAACAACCGGGCTGGGAGTTTTATTTTGTGCCAAAAGTTGGAAGGATCCAGATGAATTACACGTTTTGTGTAGGTGACACTGGATTTTGCGCTTGAATTGGTACTTCTGCCTGTTGCTTATCGGAATATTTCAGAGAAAAAATGTAACCGGTGACAAATTGTTTAGCGGTAAAGGATTCTCTAAGGGAAGGGGGTATGGATAAAGTTGAAAACACAACAGCTGAGGGTTATGAGAGAAATTTTTGGCAGCCGGGCTGGGCTGACAGTGTCATGTTTGAGTGAATGAATGGCTCTTTCTCGTAGTGTCATTACCTCGGCTAAGGCCTATCAAATGGATTTTTTCTTCCAAGACTTTGGGATTTGTCGAGGCTTAATGCTTCAATGATTCAGTCACTGATTCATTTAAAGCTGTTCTTTCATTTGAATAAAACTCAATCAGCTCGAGAGGTTTCAAAGAACACTCCCCACCTGCTTGCTTTCCTTCAGTTGAGAAGTCTTTGTAACTGAAGGCTGAAATAAGTGCCCTTTTGCATTGGAGTTCCAAGTCATAGATCACGAATCACCTTTCCTTAGGTAAACAGTTGGAGTTCACCCTCACTCATGTCTATTCAACCGCACCAAATACCTAATTTTCTCCAATTTTTTTTTTTTAATTTTATCAAAATTTCAGAAATTATCATTTAATGCAACTCTTACTGCGACATCATGCAATAAAGAGGATTATAATGTTCGCCCTCGTGATATTCGTACCACAAATGTTACATTCGGTTGGTTATTCAACAACAACGACCTGACCAAAGGATGCCGCTGCTGTTGCAAATGCCGCCAGTTCGACTATAAATATGGTGGATTGCTATATTGCCATCGGCCAGGATGTAACTGCAATATTTCATTAATCATTTATAATGGCTAAATCCTGTTAAACAAATATCAATCACACGCACAAATAATAATCGGCTTGTGTTCATTCAATATAATAGCACACACACAGGCATACTCGTCCGGCCTGTAGGTGATTACCGACCTCTATTTGTGCGAACACAACCGAGATAAAATTGATAATTTCCCTTCTCTAATTGAAAATCATAATTCTTATATTTTTCATTGCAACTAAATACAATGGGGAAATAAATTAAAAATCAATCATCAATAAAATCATAGTCACTGAATAAAGGATCCGACAAAAGATTGAAAAAAAAATAACCTACAAACACACACACAATCGCTAGGGTTTTGTTGTAAATATGTATTTAGACTCTACTTAGTTCGGGAAATGCACGGTGAATAGATTGAATAAATTGAAAAGAATGTTAAAGAACTAATTATAAGCACATGTGTAAAGTAAACCTTGTGTAGGTTTAAGGTTTTATGTTTTATAGAGCGTAAATGAAAAGTAAAATCATGCTTATTGGAGTGAGCTTACGAGTACAATTACCCCGTTCTAATTAAATAGTTAGAAGCGATAATGTGTCCATGGGATAACTTGCGTTTGGATTCAAACCAGGGTTGTTACGGATGTGCAAATTTTGACATCCGCGGATGCGGATGCAGATTTTAGGAAACTAATATCCGCGGATGCGGATGCGGATGCGGATCCTAGAATTTGCGAAATATATATCATTTTAAATACATAAATGAATGAAAATTTATCAATTTTAAATTTTTTTTATTTAAAAATAAAAATAAAAATGTATTGTACTTCATTGTGTTACTGAAAAAGAAAATGGTTTAATAATTAAAATTAAAAATAGGTGAATTATATTTGATAAATAATAATATTGCTGCCGTCTCAGACTCCAATCTTTTTCTTAATGGATCGTAGATTAAACCAGCTCCACTAAACAGCTGTTCGCTGGGAACACTAGCAGGTGGAGGTGACAAATACTCGCGCGCAAAACACACCGAACAGAAACAGAAATCGACAAGAAGAAAAAATAATTTCGCTTCAGTGTGTGTTGGTATTTACCATATTTTCTTGTCGACTCTTAGTATGAAAACAACACTCACTAGCTATGTTTTTTTTTCAAATGGATTTCTGTAATACGTTATTGCGTACATTGGAAAAAATGAAAAAACCGAATAGTTTCTCTTTGCTTTTTAAATGTGTGCAGATAGTAAGTAAAAAAAACTTTGAATCACATCCGCATAAACTCCGCATAAATTGATGCGGATGCGGATGCGGATGCAGATGTTGAAATCAATGCGAATAATCCGCGATTGCGGATGTGGATGCGAATATCTGCAACACCCCTGATTCAAACACAAATCATCAGAGGGACGTGGGAAGACATAGAAACGTTTTAAAACACGGTTTATTTTTGTATTTTGTAGTTAAAGTAAAAGGGCCAAGGATTTGTGAGAAGATTTGAAAATACAATGAGACGAACTTATCGCTCATCGAACGTTGAATGCTGAAAAGTTTGCATTACGTCCATGTTTTGCCGGTGTTTTAATAATCATGTCAATAATAAAAAAAAAAAAATTGGCTTTATTGACGTGTACTGTTGCTACATAAGGAAATATACTATTCTTAACAGTTCCAAATTCAAAAGGCCTTAACTTATTTCCACCAAAAAAAAACACAAATCGACAGATCTCATTTGCTAATTGCGAAACAAAACATTTATTTGAACATAATTAATATTACAATAATTGAAATTATTTGTTCAAATCTAATAATTTTGCGATTGAATTTAGGAAACGAAGCTTGGAAAGTCTGGTCTCCAGAAGTCTATTTCTATCCTGAGTAATTTTTTTTTTTTTTTTTATAATTTGCGCGCACATCAAGGGGTTATGAATACCCTTATAATGTTGTAGAACACAGTGCGAGCATTAGGAAAATAGGAGAGGATTTAATAGGAGACACCGATGCACATTGCTTTTGAATCTTTGTGAATCGTAATGCAGGGGAAATACAGAGTCAGGTAAAGCATTCCACATTCGGGGGGTGCGGCTGAAATACGAATCTCTATACTTGACTGTACGCCCGAAGTTGGGCTCAAGGTAGAACTGATGAGCATTCCTAGCGAGGCGAGTGTTACGGCTAAATTGTTTCAGGGGAGGAATGCAACTGGCTATTTCACTAGAGCACTGTTTGTAGAAAAAGCGATAAAAGAGAGTGAGACAGGCAACGTTTCGACGATGTTCAAGAGAATCAATCGATTCTACAATTGAACTATCACCTATCAATTTTAACGCTCTATTTTGTACCCTATCAAGTAGGCGCAAGGATGTTTGAGAAGCACCTGACCAGATATGGGAGTTATACTCCAGTTTTGGGCGGATGAAGGCCTTATAAATTTTAGCCAGATCAGAAGGGGTGAAAAATTTCCTGCATCGTCTCAAGAAGCCTAAGCATTTAGCAGCGTTTTTGGCGACTTCAAATATGTGGTCATTCCAACGAAGATCATCGTTTACACACATACCAAGTACTGACAGCTTTTCGGTTTCTTCGATGCAGGTACCATTCATGGATAATGGCAATGGGGGAATGTTAAGCTTCAACGACAAGAGACAGCATTGAGTTTTCGAAGCATTGAATTCTACTCGGTTCATAAGACCCCATGCAACAATGCTGTCAAGGTCAGAATTCAATGAGCTTATCATACGCAACCGTTCCAGTTCCACATCCGAAGAGCAGGGACGTGAATTTGGAAACGAATATGAAAAGCTGAGGGTCGAGTCGTCAGCAAAACAGTTAAGCGGATTAGAAGTTTCAGACAAGAGATCATTTATGAAAATGAGGAAGAGAGTCGGAGACAAAACGGAGCCCTGGGGCACACCAG